>NCSK02000031.1:0-171257 GCA_002276475.2 Chlorociboria aeruginascens | reverse complement strand
GGCGAATGGTGGCAAGTAGGAGAGCAAGTGGGGGGAGGAAGGGAGGAAGGGGTGTTCGGCGAGGACCAGGGGGTGCTGGAACCATGAGGGACGAAGATCGCTTCCTCTCCCCACCCCCAACGGCCGACTGTCGATGGGAGGTACTTGTGCTATGCTTCGGTGGCTGTGGCGTGTGCTTGTGTGCGCGTTCATGATCAGAACATGTCGAGCACCGTACAGTATCGCAGAGCACCGTATGCACCGTCTCGCAGAGCAGAGCACCCGTGCATCTCGGCTCCAATGGGACGCCGGGGTTCTGCTTGTCTCAGAGATGACCGGTGTCTCTGGGGGTGCGAGGATCATCCGCGCACCGGGCGAGAAGTCACCTGCCCCAGCGGACCGGTGAGGGGTGGGTTTGTTACTGACTACCACGTCTGTCCTTCTTCCATCCTTTTTCTCGCGCCCTCCTTCCCTCCTCCCCTCCTTCCCTCCTTCCCTCCTTCCCATCGCTTAATGCCGCCCTCTGCTCATTCAGCTGTCCAGCCGTCCAGCCATCCACGCAGATGCTCATCGTCATGTCCATGCGGGGCGTGGCGTTGGGCCTTGCATGGGTCCGGACAGCTTGGCGTGCGGTCATTGGAGAAGCCGGCGGTCGACCGGCTGGGATGCGTCGGGGCTGGCCGTGCTGAAGGCTCTTCTCGACTCTCCCATATCCACTGCCATTCTCACAGCCGAGGGGTTGCCCAGCTCCCCTTCTCCCCTTCTCATGAGTTCCCCCCCCCCCTACACGTGACTTGGAATTATGCGGCATCGACCATTTGATTCGCGCCGTGAGAGCCATCTGTGGCGGTGCCTTTCACAGCGTGCACGTGTGAATAGGTAGCAATGGTAGCCTCTTCATTAGATAAAATCGAGTTTTTATTTTCCCTGCCAGGCCAACGTCATCCCTCCCACATTCTAGAATCCCACCACCCCAGTCGCTGCCAGACCTTCCAACACTTCACCTCCTTCTAGAAGAACTGTGCTTTGGCGCCCCAGACGGCATCCTGACATCCTCTCCATCCATCACTTCACCACTTAAATTAGTTAACATGAGCTGCCTAGTCGCTCATCCCATCATTGGCCTTCCAAAATAGACTCCTTCTGGAGACCTTCTCCGGCATCGGCTTGCTTCGTACCATCTTGTAATCCTACTCCACCTCATCTCTGCTAGAGCTCCCCACCATTAAATCCCTCTTCTACAAACACTTTCCTCTCTCCATCCCATTTTCGAGGAGTTTTCCACCCTCACAGCTAAGAAAAGGCTATCATTTGGCGGCTTCCATCTAGACCTAAGTTCAAGCTACCGTCAGATCACCTAAACATCCGTCCACATATCCTCTCACACTTATCAATTTGAACCACCAGTTTCGCCGAAGCCGTTATTTTTTATTTTTTATTTTTTTATATTTCCCCCCCCCCAGCTGAGAGCCTTACATAGGTCTTCTTAAAGTTTGTTTTGCTCCAACCCCCCACTCGAGATCTATCCCCCCGCTCATGGAAGTCAAACTCGAAGGTTTCCCTGTAAGTCGTGAAAAGGCCTTTACATAACCTTCAGACGGCGGCTGCCCTTGAACACAACATGTTTCTGTAGTGGGTCCATGATACGCGAGTAATACAATCATCCTTGTGCTGCTCATCATGACAAGAGAAGTTAAAATTGTGTTCCTTAGCCCTAGATCATCATGTTATCTATCTCCTTGGAATATTGTATGTCCAAATGTTTCTAGAGTTTGGCTGAGATGGCTTTCATTCAAAGTTCCCAATCCGTCAAGAATGAAGTAAGAAAATCTGTATGGCCAAGCCTTCCTTCTCCCAACTAATTTATTCAGTGTAAACCATTTCTGTACCAGCCTTGCTAAGGTAGCCTCGTTGCCGAGGCTACTTTGCGCTAAAAATGCCACGAACAACAACCTCCCTTCCTAAATACGTCAACATTCAAACACAATACCAATGCCCACACCTTCTCGTCGCATATGGACTACATGGAGGCATCTCTACCACGAGGGTTTAGTCCCATCAAAGTAAAGACCTTCACCCAGCAGTATCACACAGATCGTGTAAGTGCAGGCTTCAATTGCAGAGGTGGACTATATGGCCTTGTGGCAGATGAGAACCTTGAGAGGAAAGACTGCATGCGTTAACACTGAAAAGTTCACCTTCCTTCAGAACAGTGAAACACCGCAGATTTTCGAGGAGCCGCTACCTTCGAATGTTGAGACAATCAGCGAATTACCACGGCCTGCTCCCTGGAGACTCAACTTGGTTGCCCTATCACAAAAGCATAATCTCTATTTTGCAGCTTATCGGCAATATATCCATGTTATCATTCCTCGGGGCATGAACCGAACTCTGCCTGGGAAGCCTTCCCTCATCATCAACCTTCCCAGGTCCGACAAAGCTCTGAAGATTGGAGGATATGTCAACCCTCATGCTCCCCATCTCGTAAATCATATTGTTGTCGGAAATCTGGGCAATAAAGAAATCTTATTGATTGCGTGTGACGATGGGGATGTGATTGGGTACTATACAGACTTGATTCATAAATCCGTCCATAGCAGCCCTCGACTTCCAGAAAGGCTGGTCCACATTAGCACATTACAGCCGTAAGTTTCCCCGATCCCCTGAAAGTTCTTCAAAATTATCTGAGCATTGTAGGTTCTTTCACGAGAATGTTAACCTCAGCGCATGGGGGCTTGCCATCCACGAACAGACCCGGCTCATCGCGGTCAGTTCTAATCGTCGAGAGGTTACCGTCTTCGTCCATGCTACCAACAGCTTACATGAGAGCCTTACCAATGACGAAGAATGGATCGAAACTCGATGGGAATCTACCGCTCACAAAGTGGAAAAATTCCCCTTCCTTTCCAAAGAACACCAATTGAAAGAGGCCGCTTTGTGCAAGGATAGTATCTGTAGAGGAGAGGGATTCCTTCAAAACCTTCGCCTAGTCATAAACCTAGGTGACGAAGGCCACAATATACCCTCGATAGCCTTTGCTAGCGATGCACGGGGGATGGCCGAATCAATTGTTGCAACAGATATCAACGGCAATCTAGTAATCAAACCTTTTCCTTTGTTTTGGTACCTTGTGTTGCAGCTCTCGCTCTGCGTTTTATCTCTGTCGACTCTCGCTTTTCACAAAAAGGATACGACTAACTAGTTAAAGTGGATATTAGATATCTGGAAAGGCGCTCAAACACGTATACCCTCCCTTTATACAACGACGCTTGACAGTCACTTGTAAGCTTGAACCATAGCCTGATTTAGACGAGAAGACTAAATTAATAGTGGCTGGGGAGCTTTGGTCTTACCAATGCAATACTTCAAACGTACCCAATCTGCTGAGGAGGCGTTAGGGGTACCCCTTCCCAGAACTTTTGGCGTGTTCTATAACAAAGGACTGATGGCCCACTTCGATATCAGCTGCTCCAGATCGGACATATGGCCTATTGAGTCCAACCACCTTGAACCTGACAATCCTGGTCTGGTCATGGAACCCTTGCGTTCAGAGTCCATGGAACCTACAACACCGGGGGAGAACGAATCCACTGAAGGCAGTGATGATCTAGAGAGTGGCGAGGAAAGTGACGACAGCCAGTCCGTGAGAGTCTTCCCGTCGCGAGCACATCTAGCCAGGGCGGTTGAGAAGCTGAAACTCAAGCGGATTCAGAAAAAATTACCGAGTAAACAATTGTTTCTTGAAGATTTACTAGATTTTCTCATCAATATAAGACCAACGCTGGAAGAAAGAGCTCCAGCGAGTCTGGACGACCTCATAGACGAGTTTGGCCGACTTGAGAAAACAGGAATACCCCCCGCTTACTGGACCTTGCAGGAACCAAATTTCTATATCTCAAGCCAATGTGCTATCTTAAGAACCTATGTAGCGTCCCCCAGGAGATTCCCCCCTCTCCCCCCCCTTTTCATTCTATCATTATTCCGGGGGGAATGATGCTTTTGGGAGCAACCATGTCCTCCGAGATTATTTGAAATAAGAAGTTACTGACCTTCGCGGGTCTCCTAGGCGCAAGACATCGAATTAATAGGGCCAACGACGAAATCACCAGGAACCATCTGTCGAAATGCCATTAAAACAAATCCACGACCCCTCCAATTCAGAGGATTGGATCGGATCTGCTATCTCTCGTTCGTCCCAGAACTATCTCTAGTGCTTGTGGCAACTGGACTCGGCCGAGTCGCCCTTCTCACCATCACCCGCCAGGAAGATAGTTTCTCTCAGTATGGGCCCGTTCTCACCTTCCGACTCGATATTACTCTCCCTCCTGATGGGTCTCTAGAAGGTGGCTGCCCCCTCATGGGTATGGCAGTCGCACCTTGTCGAGACAGAGCTTTTGAGATGGGGGTACAGAGGGTGGGGACGAGGCGCTGGAATCTGATCTTGCATTATATGGATAATATGGTCTTGACTTACGAGCTGAGCAGGGACGAAGAATCGGGCGGCGTTCTGATCTGGTGAGCTTCGTTCTAGGGTGGTGCCATATACGCGTGAATATGGCGAAAGGTGTTTGGGAAAGAGGGTTGTAAAAATTGGCATTTCGGACTATGTACTTCTTTGTTACTTTTGTGGGGGTTTGAAGAACGCCAGGAGGGGGATGCAGAGGCTGGCTGCATGATGATGATACGGCCTGTGTTTTCTCTTCTTTTCCTTTTTCTCTTTTCCTTTTCTACTTGTTTCAATGGCCTACGAGGAACGAACTATGATGCCTGGAATTAAATCGTGCGTAACTGAAGTTATTCATCTCTCTATCTTTGCAGTCTGAAGTGATCCACCCGCTGAGTTGACTACTGGTCTTTACTTTACTTTGAAGAGTGGACGGAAAACGGGTTTCAAGACGATATCCTTATTTCCCCCAATAGTCTAAAGATACTTCATTGGCATAATTAATTGTCCTTACTATTCCTGACCCAGACACTAGACCCATCACAGTACTCGCCCACTGTGTGTCTCAAGCAACGGGCTATATATCTATTCATTACCGACAGTATCTACCTACTACCTAGGTACCTAACTCTAACCAAGCGCCGAGCCCATTTCACAAGTACTCGCCCACTGCATCTCAGGCAACGGGCTATCTATTCGTTACCTACAGTTCTCTACCTATCTACCTACCTAAAATACCTAACTCTTAACCAAGCGCCGAGCCCCATCACACATCATACCCCCTGCCCTAGTGCACGCACGTGACTCACCTCTCACTTCAACGCATTGACCTACCTACCTACCTATCCACCCAGCCAGCTTTCAGCACAGCGATGCGCCGACAAATCAAATCAGCGGTACGAAGTACCACGATCCAATGTCTCATTCCAATGCGGGGTGATCTGTCGTGTTTAATTCTCGAAGTGCCGTGAAGAGGAACCAATGGGTTCTGTGGGTTGTGGTTGCTTGGCTTGGGGAGGTTGGGGGTTGTGGGTTGTGGAAGCGCGCGCGCGGAGGCGACGAGAGAGGGCTGGATTAGGGAGGGCGGGGAGTGGCTAGGGCCTCTATGGATTGTGGATGGCAATGTTGCAATTTGGAGAGATGATTTAGGAATGGGGAATGGGGAATGGGGGGGGAGTGGAGGTTGATATGTTTGAGGAGATGTGGGCAGAGGCTGAGGGAATGGCTATCTATATTTTTGGGCGGGGAGAGGGGCGGGTATTGTGCTTCTGGGAAGGAGTGGTTCTGTGTTACATACATTGATTGTATGGATATGGGGGGCGAGGACTCGAGGACTGAATCTACAGCCGGATACGTATATTGGGAACACTAAAGTGTCGGTATTCATCCATCTTGCCGTGTGATGGAACTCACCTTATGGTGTTTTTAGGGTAAGCTGAGTGAGAATGGTGTAGATGTGGGCGAGGAATAGCCTAGCCTAGCCGTTGAGATTCGGCGTGACGTTGACTTCGTCACGACTCACTCACGATACTTCTCCCTCTCTACGTCGATCGCCACGCGCAGAAGTCGGTAGAGCTCTGTCGAACATACCACGAGAACCGTGAGGAACCCCAAACGAAGAAACCAACCGTTGCTGCCTGTTCTCGAGGATGCCGACGATGTTTGAAACCACGATTATTGTTCATTATTCATGAAGGAACGAAGTCTGGAGTTTCGGCCAGGCCTACGTCGTTTCGTTTTGGTGGAGGGAGGAGAACGGCCATCTGACACGACACGCGATGGAGAGCGTCGAGATGGCGTTACCATGACGGGGTGTGCTCGAGGGATGTGCTGATACAGCCGATGCGCAAGGTGTCTGAGAGCAGGGGGCTCCAGAACGAGGAACGCAACGTGGATGCTAGTCATCTTGGGCCAATGAGAAGAGAGAGGCTGGGGGAGGGATATCGGCATGCTCGAAAGGGCCAAAGGATTGTGGTATGTGGGGGGGGGGATAAAGGATTGGAGCGATGGAAGCTTATCGACACCACTCTTACACACGGATATATCTATATATGTATATATATATATGTATGTATGTGGTGGGAAAGCGAGAGGGTGTTCTGTCTTCCTGGCGAGGGGAACGTCGTCCAGTCCACGGTATATGGCGAAGAGCGAGACGAGCGCGGGAAAAGAAGAAACGCATATGGCCCCTTTCCCCTTTCCCCTTTCCCCTGACTACTGTACGTTGATCGATGTGCCCGCAAACGGACGGGGCAGGGGGGCGGATGAAACGGACGCTTACTGCCTTCGGTGATTGGCGCGCCCCGGGCCAGGAACAGCAAGAGCCCATCTATTGCCAGATGGAGGCCGACGTGGACCAGGGGGGCCCCGCGCAGCCACCAATCGCATCCGGCAGCAGCTCCAACCAGTGGCTGAACGGTAGCCTGGATGAGGCTATTTGGTCGTTGTCGCTAGTTTGTCGTCGCTATTATTATTATTATTATTATTATTATTATTATTATTATCAGCATAATGGTTATTATCAGGATTATGATCATGATCGGTCTGACAGTATGCTGGACGGGTAACCTGGCGTGCGGTGTGATGCGATGTGATGTGATGTGATGTCTCAATATATCGCCGTCTTCAACAACGCTTCTACAGACTACTTCGTACCTCGTCCTGGTGCTGTGCTGTGCTGTGCTGTGCTGTGCTGCGCTCGTGTCCTTCCCTTCTTCATAGCTGCAAACTAAGGTGGTCAAAATCCCTGGCGCATTGGTACCTGAACCCACCTCCTCCTCCCCCCCCCGACCTCGATTCAATTTTCTGCCCCCTGTTGCCCACGAATAGGACTCGAGGAAGCCGCTCACGACTCCACGCATCCGTCCCCTACCCGTAATCCTCGCCGCCGGGTGAAAGAGATTACATACAGTACGGTACTTCGTCGTGCCTCGTCTTCGCCATACTGCCATCCCATCCCATACCTACACCGACATCCAGCATCCAGCATCCAGCATCCAGCATCCAGCATCCAATCTATCCTTCTCGATTCCGCCTTCGCCACGTCCCCTCATTCTGTCTGCCCCATTGGCGTCGTCGATTCTTCCAACCTGCGACACTGTACACCGTCTTGAGCATTCACGGTATAGGGAGTTCACCTGGCTAGACCCACGTTCCTGTTTGCCTAGAGACACAGATTCTCGGCTGTTGTTCTGTAGATCAGGCCTTCGCCCCAACGCGATTTGTGTTGTCCTCGATCCTTCGACTGACCGACCTACATCTGACAAGCCACTCCTTTTCCTGACGTGGATACTTACTTACTCCTCGACCATATCGCGTTTCGACTGCAGGAGTGCGTCCGAAGAGCGACACTTTCACTTCCATAAGGACCAGCACTCGTCAAGGTCTTGGTTGAATCCCTACTGCTTTCGCAGTTTCAACGGCTTCGACCAGCAAACGCACAGAGATTCGACGGGTCTTGTTTTCGTTTCAGTCGGGCCACGCCGACTCTCTGGCTTCACCAGTTCCCTTTTACTTCTGATCACGTTCGAGTGGTAAATCCTTTGAACAGTGGTGTTCCACTCGATCGTTTGAACTTCTTGACTGAAGTTCCAGGGTCGTGTTCGATAATTTCTTCCAACGGCTCGGCTCCAACCCATCCTGTCGACGGCTTCACCCGATAGCTTTGACAGCATTCTCTTCTTTCGCGTTGACGATCATCTGCAACGACTCGACATCGCCCATGATGTACCAATAGAGATTGGTAAATTACATCGGCCAGACCGTCTCAGGAGCTCGACGCTCGAATCGAACACCTCCTTCGAATGAAAACGACCTCAAAGGTCGATTGATCTCAGCATGGGACTTCCAACTCCGGAGTTCCCATTGGAGGACGCCTGTTCAACGTTATTCAACAATACATTATATTCATACTCGGGGACGGCCTTTCAATCTCTTCCGTTGGTGGATGGAGCAACATGGTCGGAGTTATCGATGGGAGTAGCTGTCAAGGGGGGAGTGTGTGTGAAATCGACACCAGTCAACGACACGAGCGCAGCTGCGTTGTATATTGTTGGTGGTACGACCAATTTGAGCGACTATAAAGGATTACAGCGGTACAATTTTGCGCAGCAGGAGTGGGAGACGTTGGAACCGACAGTCGCTGTGACGCAAAATCGACTTTATCACGGTGCCGTTTATCTCAACTCCTCCGATACGATCCTCGTCTACAGTGGCACCCAAGATGGGAGTATGTACCCATCTTCTCAAACTTTCACAATAGACGCTTCCGAACCATACAGCGTCTTAGCATACCAGTCAATTGCTCCTCCTGCGATATACCCACTGTTGATGCCTTGGACTGAAAGCAAAGCCATCTATATCGGTGGCAGTAATACTAATACACAAGCAATGATCTTCAGTCCTTCCACATCTTGGGTCGATTCGAATGCCACCTTAGCGGACCCCCTTTATAACATCACGTCCATCAAATCCATCGTAATAGATGGCGATGATGCTAGCAAATCACTATATACATTCGATATGACGGTCACACCAAATTCAGTCAATCGGACGATCTTAATAGATGCTGATGGAAATCCCGTACAGAATGCGCAGCCTGTTACGCGGAAAAGAGACTTGCAAGGAGGAGTGGAACTTCCAAAGAGAGAATTGACAGTTGCCAACTGGCCGGCTTATAATGCTACTCTCGTTCCTGACACTACTAGGACTACATACTCGGTAGCTCAAGATCAGAGTGGATTGGTGGTAATATCTGGTGGGAATGAACAAGATGTCCTTTGCATGTTCAAGGCAAGGGATAATACTTGGGAAAATGCCACTGCCAAGCTGGCATCGACGGCTACTACGACACAACAAGGACTAGGAGGCACGTCTACCATCTCCACAACTCCTGAATCTGGATCATCCTCGGCTCCTGCTGCCGCTACTACCACTGCTGCCGCAGCTAATACACCATTCCCGGTAAAGATACTTGGTGCTGTTTTAGGGACAATAGTGGGTGTTGCTCTTATACTGCTGGGAATACTACTACTACTTCGATGGCGGAAGAAGAGAAGGCGTTTCTCAGACGCAGGTCATCAAAGACGTTCCAGTGGAATTCCCGACGAGAAGGATGGAATGGACTTCCAGGATAGGGGTCTACCACAAATGAGTTCGACGAGACAATTCCGAGGTCACGAACCAGCAGCATCACAAGGATCCTTCTCATCTATGGCTATTTTGATGGGACGAGTTGGACACAAGAGAGGAGGATCCAAGGGTAATGGAAGCTTTGAGAGTAATTCGAGCAGTCAGCTTAATAAGAAGTACAAGAACGCCATCAGCAAGCCAATACTCCAAGAGTCGCCATATAAGGCAGCCGCTGTGCTTGGTACAGATGAAAAGGAGATAGCGAAGGAGATTTCGTTTAGCGAGGATAAGGTTATACCCCGACCACGTGGAAGTAGAACCGGAAGGCGTGGAAGCACAAGGAGGAGTTCCGGATGGAACCGATACTGGTCGGGTGGAAGTGCAATGAATATTCTAGGATTTGGAACATCCAAGCGAACTACCATGGAAGGGTCAGACACCGAATCTCACTATTCAGAGCACCGACAGCCTAGTCAGGTTACCCAACACTCAGCAACAGTGCCACCCCTCAAGATCGGAAGGGGAAGTGAAATAAGTAGGGTTGTATCAGGCAGTCCAATTGTCGCGAATAGCTCCGACGGGTTCCCACTAGCACGCGAGATGTCAGGCCAAATCGAACGGGACTCGGTCAGTTCAACATCCTCTTACAATGATGATCGAAATGATGCCTTCTCAAGTGGTGTTCCGGCTAGTGTCCACGAAGAGAAGCCATGGACGCCTTGGGGAACCAGCCGAGGTGTCAGCAATACATACACTGAGAGCACCTACGCGCCGACGATTCCGCGAAGTACAATAGGAAACTATTCGAAAGACAACCAGTTCCCATCGCATTCTTTATCTGAACATCCACCTCCACCCAATAATTCCGACATGAGCTGGCTCAATCTCGGTGGCGACTCTCGAGTGTGAAAGCCCCTCCTGAGATCCCACTCTCTATATCCTCTGTCGCGCATCACATCATTAGCGTTTCGGCATTTCGGCAGTGTTTCAGTATCACATTGTATATCCTGGGGGTAATCATCAAATGTTTCTGTCATCGGAGCGGGCCAAAAAAATTAGACGGGCTGGTTCAACGGTTTTCCTCCGTTTGGGCGTTTCTCTCGTTCTCTCGTTTCGAAGACTCGGAACCAATTTCTTTTCTCATACATTTTTTTTTTTTTTTTTTTTTCCACATCTTAGCTTCGAAGGAGGGAATGAATTGATGGCACAAACTCCCTTGTGCCTCGTTGGATTTTTGCATGATGAGATGGAGTCTTATTTAGTTGTTGTTCCGTTTATATTAGTGTTGACGATACCACACTACGCTCGCATACGCATATACCACTTTTTCATTAAGGAGGAAGTGGTCGGGGATGAACTGTTGGAGTTGTAATGCTTAAGCACACTTGGGGTACCGGATATTCAGATATACCTTTCGGATTGAATAACGGCAATGCATGTATGAGCGAGGTGGAAGTAGATAAGTGAATGTAAAATCATTAAATAATATTCTCACGTGGTGAAGAGTGAATGTTGCGATTTAAAATAATATATTGACTTGCTCCTTTCATCTCATTTACTTACACATTTTACCAAGTAGTGCTTAAGTCTCATCTCATCTCATCTCATCTCATCTCAACTCAACTTTTCAGATAACACCCACAATGATCGCAGTGAATTTCACCAATCACATCGTATCAAATCAGCTGGGAAAGAAGGATTTTCCCACATCCCCACGCGCCACGCGGCTTGGTTTGGCTCGGCTTGGCTTGTCGGGATTCACCCATGGCAGCAAAACACAGGTAGCATGCATGTCAAAGGCTTTTGTCATAGATTTGTGGTTGGATATCTGGATGCAGGATGCTGGATATCTGGGATGGTGATAAGGCTAGATTATTTAACCTTTTCGGGAGGTTCTCTTTCTGTTTTCTTTTGGAGGCGGGGGAAGGGGGGTTATGGATTGGTTGGACTCGAAGGGTTCTTATCTCTTACTTCCGTTGGGGTTTGGGGGGGGAGAGAGCGTGTGGTTGGATGCGGGGGAAGGGGAAAGGGAGAAAGTCAGGATATGGAGATGGAAAGATTTAATATAAAAATATAAAAAAATAAAAAAAAGTTCTTGAATATTCATCAAGGTAAAATTTGTTTTCTTGCTTGAAAAGGTATTTTCTTTCAATTTTTTCTTTCCCACTGCCGCTTGACTCAACGAAGGTCCAGGATGTAGATAACATGGGTTCTGGTGGTTGTAGGTATTCTCAAGCCCCATTTCCTTTCTTTTCTTTTNTCTTTTTCTCTTTCTTTTTTTTTTTTTTTTTTTGTTTTTTTTTTCCTGATATGCATTGTCCTTTACAAAGGAATTCAGAGGTATGTATGCATATATGCATGCAAGAAGAGAACTCAAATGTACCCCACACTATTGTCGCCATTGTCACCACCACACCTTCAAAGATCTGTGCAACGGAAAGAAAAAAAGGCTAGAATGATTTTAAAGTTGACCATGCCGCAGCCTCATTCATCATGGTCTGCCGTGGTGCATGACAATGCCGGCACAAGACCTTATTCTTATTTTTATTTTTTATTTTTTTCCCCACTTGACTTCGCTGTCCCCATCCAGATAGCTCATCCTGGGTGAAAATTCGGATTCATGGGTAAAGATTGTTTTCCCTGACCAATGATACGCTTTACCTGTCTGCTTTCATGTTGTGTCACCTTTTACTTGACCTCACTCCACCACGGCCAAGATCAGCCCTTCACCAGCTGCATGCAGCGAAAGTGGACGTGGGCGAGAGAACCAGGGCATGATACGATAGGACTGTGGGTTCTTAGGATACATCCCGAGCATCAGATTTCCGGAGCTGTGGTGGAGCGCCCGTCTCCTATCTGTCCCAGGACAATGACATGACAGTCCTCTGGACATACCGTATCCCGCATGGACGATTGGATGTGGCTGGCCAATAGAGGACCAAGAGCAAAATAGCGTGTCCCAAGGCCTTAGGGGGTTCTTGGATGCGGATGCCGACGCAGCTTCGAAGTGGCTTCCCTCATACGATGAGAGAAGCGTATGCTTGGGTTGGAAGGGAAAGGGTGGGAAACACAGAGACATACATAACAACCCGGTACAGTACTGTTCTGTACTGTATGGGCAACAACCTACTTATAAAGAGTGTAGCTTCCCCCCTCTTCCCTCCTCTGATCTACCTGCTGCTTATTCTTGGCTGTCGTAGTCCAGCAGTCCTCCAGGTCCTCCCGGCCAATCGCACTTTCGCCTTGCATAGATAACATCTTTGCCAGCATCTCCATCGAGGCCCGGACTCAACGTTGCCTGTATTGATTTCTACCCCACTTCCCCTTGAACTCTTATTTTATATACATATATACATATATATATATATATATATATTATTATTGCCAACAATCTTTATCCCTTCAATTGATTTCTTCCCCCGTCCGGAATCTGGATTTGGGTCGGTGGTCGTCGTACATTGCTTGTCATTCCTCTGTTCCTCGCTTTTACGTCATTGCATTGTTCTAAAGCTGGGCGTCGGCCACGAAAATTATTGGTTGGTCTAGGCAACTCGGGCGAGAGGGTTTGGCCTCCGACAATTGAGAAGAAGATGTCGGATGTGGTTTATGTTCCAAATTATGCCTTCATTGGGGCTCCCACGGTTTACAATGGCACGGGTACGAATGGAGGTGATTCGGGTATGATTCCTCCCTTTCTTTCCACACTCAGTTCTTCCCCTCTCTCCCTCTCTAAATCTGTTCTCTATTGCAAGTGCATACTTTAAGACTAACAGATGTCTGAACAGCCACCCAAAATTTAAACCAGTGGTTTGCTCCAGGCGATGTGGCATATATCATTGTCTCATCGTGTATGGTCTTGCTCATGATACCCGGCCTCGGTTTCCTCTACTCGGGACTCGCTCGACGGAAGTCTGCCCTGTCCATGATATGGGCCTGCATGGCCTCTTTCTCCGTGATTGTCTTCCAGTGGTACTTCTGGGGGTATTCTTTGGCATTCAGTGACTCGGGCACAAGTGGGTTTATTGGGAATTTGAAGCATTTTGGTTTACAGAATACACTAGGCGTGCCGAGTCCGGGTTCTCCTCTGATTCCAGAGTTGTTATATTCTTTCTATCAGGTACGTTACGCCCCGTTTTCCCCCGCGGTCCCAAGGCGATAGGACATTAGTTCTGACGACATGTAGTTACAATTCTGTGCCACAACAGCTGCAATCGTTATGGGGGCCGTCGCTGAAAGAGGCCGTCTCATCCCGGCTCTAGTTTTCATATTCTGCTGGGCCACAATAGTGTACTGCCCCCTCGCATGCTGGGCCTGGAACATTAACGGTTGGGGATACAATTACGGTATTCTCGACTACGCTGGTGGTGGACCCGTTGAAATCGGCTCTGGTCTCTCAGCACTCGCCTACTCCATGGTTCTCGGCAAGCGGCAGGAGAAAATGATGTTGAATTTCAGACCTCACAACGTTTCTCTCATTACCCTTGGCACTATTCTCCTGTGGTTCGGATGGCTGGGTTTCAACGGTGGTTCGGCTTTTGGTGCTAACCTAAGGGCTGTCATGGCTTGTTGGAATTCTTGCCTGGCTGCTATGTTTGGTGCCATGACTTGGTGTATACTTGATTACAGACTTGCAAGGAAGTGGTCCATGGTTGGTTGGTGTTCGGGATGTATCTCAGGGCTTGTGGCTGCTACTCCTGCTTCTGGATTTATCCCCCCTTGGGCGGCTATTATTCTTGGGATTGTGACTGGAATTATTTCTAACTTGGCCACCAAGAGTATACTTCCTCTCCGTCTTTACCTTGATAAGAAGGATAGAAACTAACCCAAACAGTCAAATTCTGGATCCGCATCGATGATAGCATGGATGTATTCGCTGAACATGGTATCGCTGGCATGATCGGTTTACTGTTCAACGCCCTCTTCGCCGCCGATTATATCATCGGCCTCGACGGCGTAACAGACACATCCAAGATTACCGGCGGCTGGCTTAGCCACAATTACAAGCAACTATACATTCAAGTCGCGTACATCGTCGCCTGCACTGGTTACGCCTTCGTAGTATCGGCTCTCATTGCCTTTCTCATCAACCTCGTCCCTGGTCTCCACCTCCGAGCGTCAGAAGAAGCCGAACTCCTCGGCATGGATGACGATCAACTGGGAGAATTCGCATACGATTACGTAGAAGTCAGAAGAGATTACCTGGCTTGGACACCTACAAAGGACGAACCTGAGAAGACAGAAAGCCATGTTAACCCGGAGGATAGACATGGCATTTCTCAGCATAGTGAGATGATTCAGGGACAGAGTTCCGGTAGCAGCGCGGAGGATAGCCATAATGCCGTGATGGGGGATAGGCACGGGATTGCAGCTGAGAACGAAGAGAAAAAGAGGATGGGTATCGTCCCGGAGAGTAATGGCACTTCAGATGAGACGAAGTGAGATAAAAATTGAGGATTATGATGGGATTAGGGTTGATATGGAATACGGCCACGTTTGACTACCTATTAGGAGTTAGGATGGTGAGGGATATTTTGTACGTGGGAAACATGCACATTTTGGAAGAGGAGCCCCTAGGCTAGCGCCTATATACACAAACCCTTTTTTATAGCTTTCTTAATTCACCACAAACTTGATACAGTACGTCCCCATACCTCTATATCTACAACCCAAACTTAATTTGCCCGTCTCTCTGTAATATAATAACATCTACCAACTCTTTTCATCCAGTGGATGGTGCAGTTAGGCAGTGAAACTTTTAAAAGGAAAATCAACAAAGCATGGAGAATATATATTTTCAAATTATACATCCACACATACATGTATATCTATATCTATGTCAATAATCAGTTCATTCTTTGAGGCTCTATATTATTAAAAGCCTAGCTTCCTAAGCCTAAGATTCTCTCATTTTTCTACATGGCAACATACAACGTTTCCTATTTCTGAAGTTTCGGATTTTCCCCGGAGCTCCCGTTCTTCGATTTCACGGATGGCTTCGCGGGTTTCTCGTCCAATCTCACGGATGGCTTCGCGGGTTTCTCGTCCAATCTCACGGATGGCTTCGCGGGTTTCTCGTCCAATCTCACGGGTGGCTTCGCGGGTTTCTCGTCCAATCTCACGGATGGCTTCGCGGGTTTCTCGTCCAATCTCACGGGTGGCTTCGCGGGTTCTTCGTCCGATTTCACAGATGACCCTACTTTTGCTGCAGAGCGGATATGCCATCGCTGTATGAGCCGTCCCTCCACATAAACGATTCGACTCAGAGTAATTGGATTATCCTTTAAAATATACTTACGAATAAATCCGTTCAACTCCATATAATTTGGGCAGTTCCTCATGTCTCTCACATATGAAGTTTTGCTACTTTTGGATCTGAAATGAATATAATATTTATCTTTGTCAATGACAAAATTATAAGCATTGGGAATATTGGGTTCGTAGGTTTCGATCGCTTTGCAAACGGTGCCGAATGCACGAACACCAGAACATTTGAGGTCTATTGATGGTGCAGCCATTATTGTTGATGGGATAAAAGATTAAAGTGTTCGGCCGGGACTGAAATACGGGACTGAAATGGATTGTTCTGAATTTGCGTTGGGATGTATAATATCAAAGCAATTCCGGTGCCCCAACAATGGGTGGGATAAACTTTATATTCATAAGCCTTTGCAAAAAAACGCATATACAAAATTACTGATCTAATAATAAATAGTAATGAGTCATTAATGAGTCGATAATACGTATAAGTCAATAATGGGTCAATAATTGGTAGGAAAAGAGCCCTTGGCCTAGCCTAGCGCCACTTATATTTAGGCCCTTTCTTTCCATAGCTTCACCAATCCACACGCATTGATTGATCCCATTCTCTGATAGTAATGAGTCAATAAAAAGATAGTAATAGGTTAGTAATAAATCAATAAAGATTATATCATGGAATAGATATAAACCTTTCAATTCTGTCAACACAAATTTTAATTTTGTATTACAACTTAATATAATTGCAAACATGCGCAAGATAATAGCAATAGTTCATTTTGTAACTTTTCAAAATACACATATTACCGTTGCATAAATACTAATAAATAATATCTTTGTGCCCAGTAATAAAATCTGTGAAGTTACAATATTGCCTCTTGCATTGCAAGTGTGTAATACCGACACTTATAAATATTAATTTATCTACTACATAAAAATCGTACAAAATCATATCTTTTATGTCCAATCCCCCTACCATTTCATTATGCCACCTATGAACCGAAAAAATGGGAAATGGAAATCTTAAAAAACGCCCCCCCTCAAAAATGCATCTGAAATCGAAAATCATGACAAAAAAAAACCACAAATGGATATCTCGTCTCGTCTCTAGATCACACTTCCTTCCCCCTCATTAGCAGGCATGCTACTCTGCATACTAATTCTGCTTTGATTTCCTCCCGCATTCTCAGGGCTAAACATTCTAACATGCTTCTTTGGTTTCGCGACCAAAACCTGTGCTGGACAGACTACAATTTCCTCATCGCCTTCTCCACGATCATCACCTTTCTTTACCACTAATGGGAAAAGTACGATTCGCACAACTGCCTTTTGCTCTTCCAGTTCTTCGTTGGAGATAGTATCGCCGCTTCGTTCGTTCATGAGAGCGGCGTTAAAAGAGACTTTACTTGCGAGGTCCCCATTGGCATCATATTCGGGCTGTAAAGGAGGCAACATCATGTACTCGGCTCGTTGTGTTCTCATCTCGATGGAGAGATCAACCGCGGCTTTCATGACTCTTTCGAGCTGTTCTTCAATTTGAGACTCGAGATGACTTGGTGGTGGGAGTATTTCTGTTAGAGTCTCTAAGATAGCGTTCACAACAGCTAAGGTGTCTTGTTCTCGTTGTTGGGCAAATGCTTCACGTTTTGCGAGGAGCGTTAGTGTTGTTGCTCGCCATTGATGAACAGCTGCTTGTGGTCCAACTTCCGAAAGAATCTTCTCGAGAGATTTGAGCTTCTGTCGTTGTTCACGGTCCATGCCGAATAGATAGCGGGTAAAGACGAATTCCCAAATCATTGTCATTGTCATCGACATGAACACATCTCTCCTCTTTATCCTATCTGCAAGATAACTATCCACGTCTGACCCATCCAAAATGGCATTATCTAGGCGATCGATAATCTTATCATTATTGATCTCGCTAGTAAGCCTGCAAGCTCTCATATCAGAGAACTTAGAGAATCGAAGAACCCATTGTTGTACATGCTGGCAAAGTTGTTGGCATGCAGAATCAAAATAGTCCTCGTCTCGGATCGTAAGGAACTCGCTGTCGTTTGCTTTCGACGAAAGTATTTGCCTTTGCATCTCTCGGATCTTTTTCTTCGCAATATCCAACTCTGCACGCAACTCAGCAATCTCTCGGTCTTTGCCTTCCATCCCAGAAGAGAGGTTGTGATGCTCTTCTCGGTTTTGTTGAAGTTCGCGCAATGTATTTGCATGTTGGGACTCAAGCATTCCATATCGATCGTTATGTTGAGTTCCCAAGGTAATATTAGCACTGGTCAGGCCATCATTGACTTCTGTAAGTCTAGTGACTTCATTTTGTAGCCATTCGAGTGTCCGCTTAAGACTATCGATCTCTGCGTCCCGTTCGACCAATGCTGGAGAAGGCGCATGTTGCGACGATTGTAAGAGGTATTCGGCTTGGGTCTTTGCTTCTGCGAGTGATCTATTTTCGGCAGCTAATTGTTCCAATCTAGATTCAAGGTCAAGAACTTGCATGCTTTGTCGTCGACGCATGCTGTGGGGTCGAGTTGGGGACATTGGCGAGCCGATGCGGCCTTCACCAAAGCCATCCTAAGGCTATCAGTAACAGTATCAAACATCAAGTTTAATTAGATTTAACTCACATAGACATCGGCCATGTCCTTAGCCCGGACTCGGCCCTCGTTTGCTGTGGGGTATGTGTTCACAGAAGGGGTTGAAATATTGATGGAAGCAAGCTCAGCTTCTTTGGCGAGGTCGAGCTTACTACGTTGGCTCAGAGACCTCAAATCGCCACTAATTTTTCGGTCGCTACGGCGGAGCGGAGGCGTGCCAGACGAACGACTGCTATTAACACTATCAGGACGATACTTTGGGTCTGGTGTACGAAGACGATTGATGTTTGAGGATCTTTGACTTTGAGCACTATCAGGTCGACTTTCTCTACTGGCTTGACGTGCAGCTGCAAATCCTAAAGGCACTGCAGCACCTATAGCGGGAGCAGCTAGAGGTAATGTATCTGTCAAGCTCTTAGGTTGGTTGGCTTTTGGCCTTTCCGATAGACCCAGGTCCTTGTATTTATCTTCTTTCGGCCTTAGCAATGGGTGAATATTGGAATATTGAGTATCTTCATCGAGTCGCCTCCTTGGCCTTTCTATCGATTTTTCGGCTCGCTGGAGATCCGGAGATTCAATTCGCTCAACATATCGCTTGACGATGCTATCTTGCCCTAGTTTTTGAGATGGTAAATCAGGGGATCGCCCTTTTTCCTCAGTAAGTCTATGCGTTCGATGGATAGTTGGAGATCGATGGAGAGCTGAAGAATGACCTTCTTTTGGAGTATGGGATCGACGTCCTCCTCTTTCCTCCTCCGCAGGTTCCACAATCTTTGGTCGCTGTGATCGTTCGAGGTCAACAGTTTCAGTTTCTTCGTCGACAGAAGGCCACGACAATCCGGCAATAGCATCGTCAGTGGTAGAAACTGGAGCACGAACTTGCTCTGCCGGCGATTCGTCTTGTAGATGAACACCACTATCTCGAACATGTTCATGATCATCGGCAAAAGCTCTTTTCTCAGGTGGAGCTGGTGATCCTGTCACGAAAGCACTGTCTCTGTTGGCATCCTCGATACCATGATTAGTAGGCTGTGATATCACTTGTTCTACTTCCTCAGGAACGACTGGTAGACTGGTAGACAGAGGGAATCCATGATTACTACTCAAAGTTGTTGATGGTGGCAGGTCATCAAAGGAGGCTCTCTTTTCGGAATCTGGTTCGTTAACAGCTCCAAATATCGAAGGAAAATTACTAGTTATTAATGGTTCATTCTCCACATGCGAATGCGATTCCTGGGGCAAGGGTGGGACTTGCTCGAAAAGTTCACTCCTATTAGTTTGTGGCTCTTCGATATCAATTTTAGGTGACGCTGATATGAGTGATTGGGTTGATGAACCCACATCTTCCATATCATCCCTCCAGTCCCCTTGTGGATTTTCCGAACCAGAAAGACGTGATGCCTTATTCCCGTTGTTGTCTTTCTTCGTTGAAGTTACCAGGAATCCATCGGGCAAGTCATTCAATTGTTGTTCAGACCTTGGAAGACCACGATGACCTTGGGCGTCTGCCTTTACTTGGTCGCCATCAGTTCCAGTTATCGGTTGGTGCTCGGACGGAGGTTCTATGATAGGAGGCTCAATGGTGTCATGTTCACCGCCAAGAACATGATCGCTACTGGAGTGAACTAGCTCTTCATTTGAAGCTCCTAGTTCATCATCTTGGGGTGCCGACCAAAATCCATCACTACCATTGTCGTTATCCTTCATTTCTTTGAATTGTTTTGGGTCGGCATCCTCCCAGAGTATTGGGTCGTCAAACATATCATTTCTTCCAGCTGACCTTTTGTCAATACTCTGTTTGCGTTTCTGTTTTTTAGAAAGCTTCTTCGCTGGTGTAATATTTGCCTCAGTAGTTATCGACTGCGTCTCCTTTGACTTATTATTCTTGCCCTCGGATTTATTGTGAAGTAGGGTTGCACCTGCAAGTGCTGCACCGGCAAGTGTAACTGCTGGAATACTGCTTTGCTCCTTTAGCGCCTCTTTTTCCAATGATGATTCATCCTCGGTCGAAGGTATTGATGGCTCCGCGATGTTTCCAGACTCAATAAGTGTAGAGTGCCTCTTTTTACCCTTCTTTCCCTTTTTAGTAGGTCTAAAGAAGTCATTGACAGGGGTTGCTTCCATTGTGCTAGCGATGTGAGACAGAGACTCGTCCTCTGCAATATCTTCAATGATAGGGTGATTTCTGATGACTTCAGCTTCCGCCACCTCCTCTGCCCAGGACGTAGATACGGGAGCAAAATCCGGATCATCTGTTGAGCTCCCTACCGTTGTTTGGCGTTTCCTTTTGTCTTTTTTTGATGGTGTACGTGTCAAGTCACTTGAGATCCCATCATCTTCGACAGTCGATTTCGTTGGTTCCATCGGTAGAGTTGCGTGGCTGATTCCTGGTTCTTGAGCCTCATCTCTAATGGTGGATCCTGGGGTGTCAAAAGTAGCAGGGCTGTTGAATAAAGGTTCCTCCTTCTCAGCTGCATGAGGCTCCTTGCTGCTTTCGATTGGGATGACCGGGGTATTAGGTTCCGTCTCTGATCTAAGTTTCTTGCCCTTCTTATCTTTCTTTGACTTAGAGATGATTTCAGATTCATCGCCCTCAAATGTTGATTCCCTATCATTCTGTTTCGCAGAGTCTAACTGAGCTTGGATTTCGGCAGCGCTCAGTTGAGTAGAGAACATTGGGGATTTCAGGTCTCGAGGAGAGGTGTTAGCTAACATTGCAGTGTCTATAGCTAAAGGTGTTGCAAGAACATGTTTTTGGTTTTTCTTGCCCTTAGCTGAGAATGAATCCCATTTCCCATCTCCTTCATCTTCCAGAACCTCCTTTGGTGGCTCGGTAGATGATAAGGTCAGTGTCGAGACAGGCTCTTGGATAGCAAGCTCTTCTTGAAGATTGTCTTTCTTGACAGTGCTGATGGGATCATATTCGACCGGTGTCGACCGGCCCGATTTCCGCTTTTTCTTGTCTTTTTTAGACTCCTTAATTGAGAATGAGTCGACATCATCTTCCTCTTGTAGTCCTGCAACACCTTGCACTGGCTCTGTAAATGGAACTAACGATTCTGTAGGTTCCTCAGTAGCTAATTCCTTGGACTGTATATCCTGATCAACCGGTGTCGAAAGGCCCGACTTTGGCTTTTTCTTATCCTTCTTAGACATTTTTACAGAGAAAGAACGAGACTCTTCCTCTTCTGGAGCTTGTGTAGCTGGTTCTAGTGGAGGTATAGAGTCTGACTTGGTTCCTTCGACTGGAATGCCTTCTGGAACAATATCTTCAACAGGTGTTGAGAGGCCCGATTGTCGCTTTTTCTTATCTTTTTTGGAACTTTTTGTAAAAAGAGGACGCCATTCTTCCGTTCCTGGTGATCGGTCCGGAGCTTCCACGTTAGGCTCTGAAATTTGTTCATCAACTATTAAGTCCTTTGGGATACTTTGCCTAACTGTGTTGTCGAAGATTGGGGTTTCAAGAGGTGTCGAGATACCGGATTTCTGCTTCTTCTTATCCTTCTTAGACTTTTTGGTTGAAACTGAGCCCCACTCTTCATCTCCAGGGCCTTCCAAGATAGCAGATTTGGCTTGCGGCTTGTCTAAGTTCTTTTCTACAATTTCTTCCACGATTAGGCCATCCACAGCCAACTCAGCAGGTGTCGAGGTGCCAGACTGACGTTTCTTCTTGTCTTTCTTGGATTTTTTTGTCGAAAAGGAGCCCTTTCCTTCTGTTGGAACTTCCGTTGGAAAATCAATAACCGGATCTATTGACAATGGAAGCTCCGGCTTTGGCTTTAGCTGCTCAACGATTTCTTCGTCCTGTGGGGCAGAATTATCCATGAGTATGCCACCCGATGACAGTTCAGTCGGTACTGGTGTTTCTGATTGTGGCGGTTCGAGAGTTGGTTGATCATCATGCATAGTATCTTCCATGATCTGCACATCCAAGGCCAGTTCAGCAGGAGTCGAAAGACCAGACTTGCGCTTTTTCTTATCCTTCTTGGATTTCTTGGCCGAAACGGAGCCCCATTCCTCATCTCCTGGGCCTTCTTCTAACTGCTGCTGTTCATAAGCTGCTATGATCTCAGGGATTGGCTCTTCATTTAGTGGTATGCTATTTTGGACGGAATCGTAAAGAGCTGGTTCAGTTAAAGTCTGTTCAATGGGTGTTGAAAGACCGGATTTGCGCTTCTTATCCTTTTTAGACCTTTTGACGGAGAATGAACCGATGTCCTCTGGCTCTTCTAGAATCTCTCTCGAGGATTTAATAGACGGCAGAATATCCGGATTAGCATGTATCGGAGCTGTAGGACTCGTTGTGTTCTTAGAAGGTGTATTAGCCGATAAAGGAGGTTCGGCGGCGTTTAATTCGGGCTCTACGACATGCTCAGCCAGAATAAGGATCGCTGGTTCCTCTGTGGATTCCTCTCTCGATTGTCTCTCTTCTTTTTTCTTGGCTTCTTTATCTTCCTTGGCAGAAAAAGCGAAGTCTTCAAATGAACCTTCAGGAGCTATCGTAGCAGTCTTCTCAACGGGATTGCTGGTTGTAGAATCTAGGGCCGGGTCTTGTTTTTCTAGTTCAATCATCGCAGGATCAGCTATTAGAATTGAATCTCCTACTTCCTTTCCAAGGTTCTCTTGCTCGAGTCCTGTCATTGTATCTTCCTTCGGGAGATTTTCGATAACAGGTGACTGCAGGAGACTTTGACCTTTCTTCTTGCCCTTTTTAGATTTCTTGCTTTTATACTCAAGATTATCGTCCTGCTGGTCAGCCAAAGGAACGTCGGCATTGCCATCACCAAGTTCTCGACTAACAGCATCTTCGCGCACGTTGGTTTCTTCAACTTCCATTGGTTGAGCATCATTAAATGTAGAAGATTTAAGTAGGCTTTGACGCTTTCTCTTGTCCTTTTTAGACTTCTTCACGACAGGTGCGAAGTCATCCTCAGTGGCAGGAGTAACAGATTCACTCGGTTCAGCTTCAGACTCTTTGGTTTGTGGAAATGTGGAATCATGAAGCGCCTCAACTTCGTTTCCAAAATTATCGGAGGGTGTTACTTCTTCACTTTCGTCTTGAACGATGCTCGCACGTTTCTTGCCTTTCTTATCTTTTTTTAACTTCTTCGTGGTAGAAATTACCTCATCCTCTTGACCAGCAACAGTGGCTGCGGGTTTGGCAACATCGTCCTCCTGTACTGGAAGTTGATCTATCGGCTCTTTTAAATCTTCAGTAATATTTTTTGATGAGAAGTCATCCTCAGTCGTACTACGAAGGAGGCTCTGTCTTTTCTTGCCTTTCTTGGATCTCTTCTCAGTAAAATTTGAGGTATCTTCAGGGGTAGCAGGAGATAACTCAGTAGCTGGTATCTCGATATTTTCCGTCTGCTGAATTGGCGTAGACCGACTCTCTTCACTGTCTTCGAAGTAATCTGAAGAGAAACCATTATCTGTTGTACTACGCAAAAGACTCTCACGTTTCCTGCCCTTCTTATCTTTCTTGCCTTTCCTAGAACCAGACCCGAATTCCTCCTTAAGCTGACGTGCCAGCTCAAGTTGGTCCTCGCTATATCCAATGGCGAGACCATCTGGCTTATTTTTATCTGCAGGATTTGCGTCGGTGGCGCTGTCGAGTTTATTGTCCTGAGATTCCGCGGCCTCGTCTTGTGTAGCATCGAAGAAATAGTCATCGCGGTCATCTGACTGTTCAATAGGTGTTTGCGATGTGCTTCGCCGTTTCTTCTCCTTTTTGGGTTTTTTAGTGCCGGACCCAAACTCTGCTTGTAACTGGCGTGCAAGAGATAATTGATCTTCCTGATAACCTGCCGCAAAACCATCTCCCTTGGGTGTTTGTTCAATATTGGGACTTAGTTCAGAGGTATCGACTGGGCCAGTTTCTGGCTCTGCTAGAAATTGGTCGGACATAGTGCCATCTTGAGCTACGCTTTGGCGTTTCTTCTTATCCTTTTTCGACCTTTTATTTCCATCCTCGAATTCAGCCTTGAGCTGGCGGGCTTGTTCAAGCTGTTCTTGGCTATACAGGCTTTTGCGCTCATCGCTAATTTTAGCGGAAGCCGTAGGTCCAATCGAGAGACTTCTAGCACGAGGATGTATGCCTGCAGGTTCTTCGATATCCCTCGATCTAGAACTTTCTGGGTCAGGAGTCGCAGGTAGGCTTTGGCGCTTTTTCTTGTCTTTCTTTGACTTTCTGTTACTCGAAGAGAATTCTTGTTGTAATTGCCTAGCTAGGCTAAGTTGGTCATCTTTATAACCCGCAGAAAGGCCACCAGGGGCAGATTGTTCAGAAACAGCTTCCAGGTCATTTTTACCAGCCCTGGGGGACATCTCGCTCGCAGTAGGGATAGATTCCTCAACTTCCTTGGGTGCTTCCGGCTCGTGTTCGTGCTCGAGCTCTTGTATAGGAATCTTAGGCTCTGAATATGGTTCTGGCAATAGTTCAGATTTGGTTTCCATAGGAGATGTAAATGCGGGTTGTTCCTGTTGTTCATCTGCTGGCTTTGATTCTTTAGCATATTCCTCAGTAGAGGGCTGTTCCGCAACTTCCTTTAAGGCTTCTGGCTCGAGTTCGTGTTCAAGTTTTTCTACGGGGATCTCAGGCTCTGCATATGGCTCCGAATGATGGTGTAAGTCTTCTTGCAGAGCATTTTCCCCTAAAATCGCAGCACTGGCGGCAACTGCCGGTAGTAAATCCGTGGCGGACGGAAAGTAGTTTTTGCTCTGAGAATCATCATCTTGAGATATTTGTTTTATAGGACTATGTAAACTAGGCATGGATGGGAAATAGTCTGTATTTGGTGCGGATGTATGCTCGTTTGTAACTAGCGTGGCTTCGGAAAAAGATTTCTCTGGTGCAGAAGATAGTTCAGGATCTATGGGTGTGTCTTGGGACGACTCGGGCAGTTTCTCAGATGTTGGAGTTTCGTCGTCGTCCCAGGCCTGAGGCTTCCGTGATTTTTTCTTCCCTTTCTTGGGTCCTTTAGTGGCAAATTCTTCGAAGACCCTGTCATTTGATTCTGGGACAGCTGGCTCAATCAAAGTCAAATCCGGATCTGGGGCTTGCTCTTGAACAGCTGATTGGCCATTTTTGGATTTTTTCTTGTTCTTCTTGGATCCTGAGAGCACAGATTCCTCGACATGAGTGCTTTCTTCGGTAACCACCTGAACATCTTTTGATTGGGATGCGTCTTCCACCGGTGCAAGATCCTCTTCCTGGAAAGCCGTAGATTCTGACTTTTTCTTGCTTTTCTTCGATTTCGGGACTGAAGATTCGGCAGGCGTGACATCATTGGATGGTACTGACACATTTATCTGCTCAAGAGGGATAACGACGGGCTCAGGGTCGCGGTCTGCTTCAATATCATTATCAACCCAAGATTGAGATTTTTTCCCCTTTTTCTTGCCCTTTTTGGTATCTACCAAGGGAAACTCGTCAGCCGCAGGTGTTGTTTCAACAATCTGGCGATTAGCATCCAGCACAGGTTCTTTGAGTGATCCTTCCGGTACAACTGCTTCTTCTTCAGGCTGCCATGACATAGATTTGCCTTTCTTCTTCTTGTATTTCTTAGGCTCCGGGACAACAGATTCGTCAATGGTAGGGTTTTCTTGAAGTATTCCTTCAGATACATCTCGAGTGTTCTCTTGGTTTGGCTCGTCTGTAGATGGCAAAGGCTCGATTGGTGTCGCTTCAGATTCCAAAGCTGTGATGGATTTGCCCCTTTTCTTATCCTTTTTAGACTTAGGCAAAGAAAAATCATCACCTGGTTGAGTATCTGCAAGCGGGCGCGTTTTCCTCAACAATTTCCCGACTAGTGTCAGGTAGGAATACATCATCTTGAGTTGAGGAACGAGATAATCCTTTGTTTTTCTTCTTACCTTTCTTCGACTTCGTGAAGAAAGCACCAAAAGACTCAGCTTCTTCATTAGCAGCCACAGCAGAAGTTTCCTCCTTTTGGATCACCTCTGACTTAGCGAGTGACATATCGTCCACGGGGGTTTGTTCTTCACCATGTTCTACCTCCTGTGATCGTTCAAATTCATCACTCTCTACCCGTTCTTGAATGCCAGCGAAATCTTCGTCCTTTCTAGAAGTTGGAGAAGACTGTAGTAGGTAAGAGCTTCTATCTTTACTCATAGGATCAACAGGAGATGGCTGTGGCTGCGTTGATGATGATTGGGATGGCAATTCGTCTTGCCATGTCTCTTGAGACGATCGTTTAATTGGTGTCGAGGTATTCTGCTCGATTGAGGAAACCGGCGCTGCTGCAACAACTTCACTTGCAGGATCCGATTGCGGCGATTCAGTTTCAAGTAAATCACTCTTATGATCTAAAGTGGGGCTGGATCGACCACCTGATCTTGATGGAGATGATATAACATCAGCGAAATCATGAGGTGGAACTTCTGCCTTTGGAGTAGATTGTTCGGAATCCAAGAGATCAATTTTGGAGCTTGACTGGAGCCTTGTATCGATTGAAAGTGGATCCATGAAGCGCACTTGATCATCCGAAGTAAGATATTCAAAAGTCGCTTCTTTAGAGCTCTCACCCATATGCGAGGAACTCCTAGATGTTCTTTGACTTGGGGGAAGAGCTGGCAAAATCTCTTCATGAACATGTGAATTTGATAGACGCCTATTACTTTCTACAAGGTAGAGAGGCTTATACTCTTTAGTGCTGTCCCAGGATGTCGGTCTCGAACGAACTCTTTGGAATGTAAGCGAATCAGGAGTGGGCGTGGATGGTAATGTTAGAGGAGGAGCCTTAAAGGAACTTGGGGATGATGGTGTAGATCGGGTTTTAATAATGAATTTCAACGGTACTGCGCTGTGACTCGGCGTCTTTACGGGAGTTTCTTGGAGCCATCTCCGGGCAGAGGTAACCATCTTGTCCCTCGACGCAATTCGTTCATCATCTGGTGTATCTGGTCGACTCTCCGGTAATTCGGGGAATTCGTCGACCAGGTTATCAATAGGTGAGGCTAGGCGACTTGGTGGTAACGGAAGGAGATCGCCATATTGAGGATCAATTGAAGGCCTGAATTGTCGCTGGACAATCCCAGGATCATCAATCTCACGTGAGCTGCTTGGGGAAGAGGAATTTTCCTCCTCATGTCGCTTCTTGCTAGAGTTCCGCGAACGAGAGCTCTTCTTGCTCTTAGAATTATCGGCTTCTGATTGTTGATGGTGCTGAGCAGCAATTGCAACAGCAGCCATCGCAAGGCCGACACCCGCGCCAGAGGTGCCGGCTTTAGCTAAAAAAGAATCCGGTTTTGAAGACGCTTCATCTGCCTGACGGCTCTTCCTCTTATCATCATCACTTCGAGATCCGTTGTCCAGGTCAACATGATGGCGAGAACCATTGCCATTACTATTGCCATTCGAGGATATGTGGGCGATGTCAGACACGGACTGGGATCCAAGGGTACCGTAGACATCAGAGGAATCTTGAATCGAGCCTCTCTTCGACTTTTTACTCTTTTTCTTAGGCTCTTCGAAATCATCACGAGCTAATTTAAGACTCTCGTCTCTAGCTCCAGATTCTGACTTAGATCCGAAGAGACCAAAAAAGCTGCCGCTATTTCTCTTTTCCTTGTCCTTCTTCTTTTTTTTGGAATCTTCAAATTCATCGACTGCAGGTGCGGAGGCGACGGATCTCGTATCATCAAAATCATCTCTAGAACTGTGTCTTTTCTTTTTAGACTTCCTAGCTTCTTCGTCGTCATATCTTGAAGTACCAGTAGAGACTATTGATCGAGAGTCGCCGCGGTCTGCACTGTCAAAAATTCCGCTATCTTTTGTCGAGATTCTTCGTGACCATCTTGAGTCGTCGTAGTCATCTCGGCTTCCCTCAGAGGGTGTACTGGGTGGAAGAGAGACCTCAGTGGGGTCAGGCTCATAATTATCACTCTTCCGTCGTGGCTTATCTTTTGACTTCTTACTCGAAGACCTTTCTAATTCTGATGTAACCTCAGAAGCTAGACCGGATCTGGAAGGCGAATCAAAACGGTCACTATCACGTTTCGACTTCTTGCTTGAGGGTCTTTCTAACTCCGAGGTTTTAGGAGATGTGGGACTTGATCTAGATGGAGAGTCGAAGCGATCACTATCACGCTTCGACTTCTTTTTCGATTTTTTGACATCCCATTCCTCTTCGCCGTTCTGTATATCATCAAAATATTCCACTGGGATCGAGACCCTCTGCCCGTCCCGAGGCGAATCTTCAGAATCGTCATTAAACGTAGAAGAACCCTTCTTTGACTTCTTTTTTGATTTCTTGGGCGTTTCAAAATAACTCTCAGGCTCTTCTACAATCTCTCGAGATACAGGGAAATTGTCCAGTGGTGTCACATCATCAGCTTGGCTGCTCTGTCTTTGTGCCGCCCTATCACGCTTCTTTTGCTCCTTTTTGCTCAGCTTGGGCTCCGAATAAATACCAGGCTCTTCGACCTCCTTCACAATAGGCATTTCTTCGAGTGAAGTCACGTCGGCGCTTTGGCGTTTCGCAGCCTTATCTCGTTGCTTTTGCTCTGTATTGCTGAGCTTCAAATATTCATCATCCGGCGAGACTCCTAGTGGCCAGTCCTTGGGTGTGTCCAGGACTTCACCAATCACATATCCTCCGGATCTTGACGAATCTGGAATGTATCCAATATCAGAAACGGTTTCTGCGTATGGTGTTTTGTAAAATCTAGATTCATTGGATCCGGGAGGAGAATCGCGATGGCGAAATGTTGGATCATCAATGACAATATTTGGATCAAAACCTGTGTCTTTTAATCCTGCCGCGACGGTTGCAGTAAAATCGAGGTCATCATCAAAGGCGCCTGGAACTCGCGAAGACTGGATGCTGGAAGGTTTGGGGCCAGTTGAAGGGGGATTTCGTTGCCTCTCGCTCGTCTGTGGGCTTTCTGGCTCCACGACTACACCACGATATTCGTAAGGAGCGTCATCGCGTGTCTCTTTCTCCTTGTTCTTGGAAGTTTTGGAGGATTCACTCGAATTCGTAGTAGTATCGACACCAGTACCCATAATACCTGCGGCAATTGCTCCCCAGCCACTACGTTTACTATTATCAGATCCCATTGCCTTCTCTGAATTCTCTAGCGGTCGATCAGTGTTGATAAATTCTTCTCTATGGTCCGAAGGACTCTCAACATCGAAGTGTTTAGTTTCATTTTGACCCCAAGTTACTCCTTTTGAAACTGTAGACGACGTTGGAGTGGCAGAAGTGGGTGACTGGGTTATTTGCTCCTTTGAGCCAATGACTATTTTGGATATAGACGACGGCTTATTCCGGTCTTGAGAATATCCTCCAGGTTCAGACTGACTGACTTGCTTCTCGGGCACAGAAGAAGAGTTCGATTTACTACGATCATCGGTTGAGCCTCGTGCAGACTCTGGCTGCGAGGTTTGTTTCTCGGACGCAGACGAAGATGATCGTTTCCTTGATCCAGATTTACTAACTTCCTTGTCGGGTGTGGATGAAGAGGAAGATTTGCTGCGGTCCTTTGATTTCCGTCCAGACTCAGATTGATAGGTCTGTTTCTCGGAAGCAGGCGCAGAGGATGTTTTGTTATATTCTGTAGGTTCTTTGGGCGAAGATTCTGCGGGTTCGGATTGAGCAATTTGCTTCTCAGGCACAGGTGTCGGTGTTGGAGTAGGTCGGACTAGGTTTAAAAGAGGGCGAGGTTTCTCGGCGTCAGGGTCTCGCTTTAAGTTGGCTCCTCTATCTGGGTATGAGCGGCTTAGACTGACGTATGGAATCTGGCTATGCAGGTCTGTAGGGTCAAAGACATGATCGAGATTGAAATCCGCATTTGGTGCATCATAAGGTCCTTGTTTCTTGTGCTCTTCCATACCGGGTGGTGTGACAATTCTGAATACCTGTTGCTCCGCATTATCCTCATATTTGTCCACGACGGAACGATCTGGAGAGGGTGTGCGCTGTCGGATGACTTGCGAAGCAATCTTTCGTGCCATGACAATTTCGCGATAAGCTCGATCGGCCTCTTCTTGAATAAGATCTCGCTCTGGTTCTCTGGATGATCGCTTGTCCCTGCTTCTATCTTTGCCCTGATGCTCATCCCTGTAGTCATCTTCACCTCTATAAACATCTCTGCCCCGAGAGCCGTCTCTTTTCTTACTATCATATTTATAGGAGTCATAATCACTACGTCGTTCGCCTCTTCGCTGTTCTGAACGAGATTCACGGTGGGCTTCAGCGGTAATTGCTGCGACCGTGGTGGCCATTATTGTGGCCTCAATAGGCGCAGTACTCTGCTCCGTTTCTCTGTAGAGAGACTCGGCTTCGTGTAGAGCCCTATCTCGTGAGTCTCTATAGCTATCACGATTTCTATCATTCCTTTCGTAATAGTCTTTGGGCGGATCAGTTTGAGAAGTAGATGACTGTTCCTGGATAGAATAGCTCCGCTTGCGAGTGGACTCTGGCTCAACAGTAATGATATTTGCCAAAGACTTAATTCTGGCATGGCTAGGAGTTGATTCTGTTGGGGTTGGGAAGTCATCATTGGGAACTTGGTACTGGAAAGGATCGACACTTGACACAGAGATTTCACTCTTTGGTCTCCGTTTCTCTCGATGTCGCTCACGCCTTTCTTCTTTCGTCTCATCCTCATGACGCTTCTCACGTTTCTTCTCTCGGCGCCGCTCTTCCTCGGATCGAGTTTCACCCCTATGCCTGTCTTTGTCTCGGCGTTTCTCTTTACGATCTGGACTTTCACGTTTGCTTTTCTTACGAGCATCACTGGATTCAGACTTAGTGTCGCGACGTTTGACAAGACGCTCTTCGTCACGCCAATCTTGATCATCATTGCGACTTTTGTCCTTTCTCTCCCCACGATTAGACGCAAGAGTAGCGCCTACAGCCGCACCAGCAACACCAACGAGAGCGGCCTGGGCGAGAGATGTACCACGGCCCGAAGACGAAGATGTTTTCTTTGAGATAATGGGATCCGAGCGAGCTGTATAGGTTGGTTCGTAAATACTCTGGGAGACCGGAGTGAAAGGTTGAGGTTGTTGTAAGGGTATAGAAGCTGGTCTAGAGGATATACTAGCTTCTGGGCCAGCAATAAATATCGATGGATCACTAGTTGGCACAGGATAGACTTCTTCTAATGACTGTTTGGAGCTATTGGCGATGCTCTGTACTCTTTCCTCTGGGGCCGTTACATAAGAATTAGAACGTTGACCAAAGTCGCTAGTTGAAGTCCAGTAAACGTCCTCAAAGCCAACTGGTTCAGTAACAACTCCACGCAATGAATTTTCAGGACCGAAAAGTCGAGGGTCCACAATGCTGCTCTTTCGACTTAGCGGTCCGTACGATTTCTTTCCCCAACCAAAGAATCCACTACTTTGGTTCCCGTTCCCAAACGCTAATTTCGAATCTACACTAGATTCAGATCCGGCATCTGAGGCAGACTCCCAACCATCTTCGTCAGAATCCGAACCATGGCGGACGTCTGACGGGCCTAATACCCGACTCGAGGTTCCATAAATATAGTTGGAGGATGATCGCTTCGTTGCAATAACTTCAGGTCTTCCACCGTATCTCGCCGCCTTCAGATCTAACTTATTTTGATCCCTAGCAAGCTTCGCGAGACCTTCACCCACAGCTAGAATTTCTGCTTCTGTTGCGGGAGCGCGGTGGTTTCCACTTCTTTCTCGATCCGAATCCCTATACCTATCTCTTTCCCTCTCTCTCACCACTTCTTTTGCCTTCCTTAACCGAGCTCCCCTTCGTTTTGGCACCCTTATAAATCCAGTGCCATAAGCAAGGTCGTCATTAATTGAAGAAGATGATGAATTATTGATATTTAGTAAACGATTGCTTCTACGTTTGCGAAGGCGCCGCCGCTCAGATGGTGCTGTGAAGAATGTGCGTAAAATAGATTTCTTTGGTGGGTATGAGCGTGATATTTCGAGGTATGAGAATGATGAGGAGGAGGAAGATAACGAGTCGATTCCAGAGCGCATTCCTCGATCGTCATTTTCTGCGCGAGCATATTCTGTTCTTCGCCTGAAGCTCTCGGGACTCCGCCATCGCCTGTCTGCCATCGTGAGTGGCTCGTGGTGATTCAAATTATCAGCGCATCTGTTTTGTTTGTGTTGTTGATTGAGCTGCCGTTCGGGAGCTTGTTGTTTAGCGGATTGCTGAAAATATTACGAGGCTGGAGAAAGTGGGTGACGGACGGCAATGACTTGGCAACCGCCGCCACATTCAGCTGAGTTTGTCAGGCAACGGTCACTTTTGCGATTGACTGGCTTAAGATACCGTGGGGGACGGTTCCACCTTATGCCATCACTATCAAGGTGAGTAGAAACAAAGAGCTATATATCTTTCCGTTGCGATAATTGAAATTTCTTTTCTAAATGGTGGATGATTTGCGCAGGGTTTGATATTCGTCACGTGAGACGGCCAGGGTGAGCTACGGCAGATCAACCGAAAGACTCCCTGAGGTTCAAGATGAAGTGAGATAGATGCAGTGATATTTCAAATAATAGAATTATAATTATCCAGTTCCCAGTAGTCAGTGAATTCACAGTCCAGCCTTGCCCACAAACCATAAACCTCTCATCCAGGCTGTGTCCATTTCTTATCTTACAGAAGATCTCAAATAACCTCTTCATCTATCAAGGGCTTGAGATTGACACTAAAGGTTTATGTATTAGCTCCTGAATGTTTCATAGACTTATGGCCTGAGACTTACCATCTGGTAGTATACTCCTCGTTTCCTCAATAAGGTTTTATGATCCCCCTGTTCCAAAACCCTCCCCTCTCCCATCACAAAGATTATATCTGCGTTCTGGACAGTTGCGAGTCTATGTGCCACCACAACAGTCGTACGTCCCTTAGCAGCTCTCTCAAAAGATGCTTGGACTAACTTCTCACTCTCCGAATCCAATGAAGATGTTGCTTCGTCTAAGAGCAAAATGCTAGGGTCTCGGATCAAAGATCGGGCAATCGATATGCGTTGTTTCTGACCTCCAGAAAGTGCCACGCCTTTGGTACCAACCTAAGAAGAACGGGGAAGTCAGTATCTGCTTTTTTTTGAAATTTTTAATTGAAGTATGTTTTGCTCCTAAAACATAATTCAAGAACATTCTTGTTGAGGCATGGGCAAAGTAGGAAAAAGGGTCGCCCCGGTGATCTTACATCTGTGTTATAACCTTCAGGTAGAGATGTTATAAAATCATGGATTTCCGCGTCTCGGCATGCTTGTTGAAGTACTTCGTTGGAGGTATTCTCATCGACTCCTAAGAGGATGTTCTCTTTAATTGTACCTTGGAATAGTGTTGGCTCTTGAGCAACGAGCGAGATGCACTTTCGATACTCTCGGACATCAAGCTCGCTTATGTTGCGGCCATTGCATAATATCCCGCCTTTCTGAACATCGTAAAATCTAAGGTAAAATTAAGTATGCCAAATGATCCTGAATATTTCGAGACCTACCGTTCCAAGAGGGAAATCACGCTAGTTTTTCCACAACCCGATGGTCCGACAAGTGCAGCGAACTGTCCTTTCTCAATCTGTTCAATCGAACAATTAGTATACCTATAACTGGAGAGTTCATCATGACCTACAGTGATATTCAGCCCTGAAAATATAGGAACATCTCTAGTTGGGTATTTGAACCACAGATCTTTCAACTCGATTTTCACCCCACCCTCTGTATCTTGGAGCACCGCCGTAGCCTTAAGATTGGAGACATCCGGTGCTCTAAAGCTCAGAATACGATTTGCTGCTGCGGCAGCTTGTGCAAAATCTGTTACCGTGTCAGTTAGTGAATTAAGAATATCAGATTGTGATCTAACTTACTGGGACCAAAACTCAGTAGGTTCCCCGCACTTTCAGCCCCATTCATTACAGCCATATAAACAACAAAGAAGTTGAGTGGAGTATACTCACGAGTGGCAAGAAGTTTACCTCCGTACCAAAAACCTAGCGCCATGCAAAGTAATTGGACACTATCGCTCGCAGCAAACACTGCACTGGAGTACTTTGCCTTGCCAAAAGCCTTCGTAACATGTCCTTGTAGCAATGCATTATAACGTTGACAGATCATGTCTTCCATAGTCAAAGCCGAAACTGCCCGGAATGCGCCGATTGCTTCAGCAGCAAACTTAGAGCTTTCAGCAAAAACAGCTTGATTCATACTCTCGAACTGAATTTCATATCGAACTCGGTAGTACCCAGCCGCTACTATTATAGGCAAAGATACAAATGTAACCAATATGGTCAATTTCCAGCCGAAAACGAATCCGATAATAACACATCCCATTATATTGAAAATAGCAACATAGACCTAGTCATCATTTCAGAGTCAGCATTACTCTCTAAGGGATATTTCAGCGCTTGGTATCCATGTCTCAAGAGTGAAGTATCCCATCGCGCCCTAGACATTCTGGAAGAGGTAGAAACACTCCAACAAGCTGAGAACTCACCATTCCCATGTTGATACCCAATAACTGTTGAAGTTGCGTTGGGTCGTTTGCTACCCGTGCTGCCAAAGTCCCGCTTGAGTTCTCCTCGGCATCGAAGAATGTAATTGGTTTTGCGAGGATACTCTCGAAATATTGCTGACGATACGTGCATGAGATGTGCTTTTTGAAGTTAGAATAGCGCATCAAGAGTTTCATCATGGTTACTTACAGTAGATACCGTATTTGAAGAAGATCCCATCATGAAGTAAGCTACCGCGATCCCGAGTGCCAAGAAGAAGAACATCAATGACCAGTGTTCAGAAGATGACACCAGGCGCTGGCCCGTGTAGGTAAAAACCTGAACTATCTGTGCAAACAAATAGCCTTGAATTGGAAAGCCAGCTAACTTGAATTAACCTAGGATTCAGTGATGTATTTTGGAGCAACCTACCACCAGCGCCCATGCACCCAATAATTAAAAGGGTATATATCAACCAATGTGTCCTTTGCTCATAAAGCAGGAGGCCGAAACTCCTTATCAAGTCTTTTCGCTCGTAGACCATGTCCTCTCTTGGAACAACCGTCCCACTTGCGGCACTCATCTGTCGTGCGAGAGGCTCATCGGATTTGTTAATCAGGTCCAAGTCCTCTGACAACGGCTCCCCCATTGATAATTGCTGAGCATTGACGAGAGCTGAATATGCTCCATTGGGGTTGGAGAGTAGGCTGTCATGTGTGCCCTGTTCTACGACCTGACCCTTCTTCAGCACAACAATATTATCTGCTCTCTTGATGGTTGAAAGCCTATGGGCGATCGTTACTGTCGTCCTTCCCTCGCTCGCACGGTCGAGTGCATCCTGTACAATTTTCTCACCACGTACATCGATAGATGATGTAGCTTCATCCAGGACCAATATTGCAGGCTGTTTGATGATACTCCGGGCGATGGCTAACCTCTGTCGTTGACCCCCAGATAGTTTTATCCCTGAATCGCCAACCTGTGTCTCGTAGCCCTTCAAAATAATTAATAATGTGAACGACTTATAGCCGAAGTGATGAAACCGTTCCTACAACAATACTATGATTCACTCAAACATTGAAAGAAATATCCATACATACAGATGGGAGTTTATCAATAAATTCGTCCGCAAATGCTTCTTTGCATGCCTTTTCTACGAGTCCCCTTTTTGTTTCGGTATCTTCATTTTCCCATCTAGAGCCGATCAATCCATATTCTACATTTCTAAATATCGTATCGTTGAAAATAAACGGTTCCTGTTGGACAAGACCAATTTGAGATCTCCACCACTTCAAGTCGATTTTTTCCAAGTTTGTTTCGCCGCATACAATTGACCCACTGAGAGCAATTGCTTCCTTCGTCTCCTCGAACGCGTTAGTAGAGCTGTCTTCTTCCTTACCGCCATCTTTAGGCTTTACGGCACTAGGCGGAATGACAATATTACTTTCGTAATTAAGTTCGTACCATCTCTCGAGAAGACCTACTATGGTGCTTTTTCCGGAGCCAGATGCACCAACGATGGCTGTTATTTTGCCTGAAGGGAAGCGGATACCGAGATTATCTAGAACTTTCACATGAGGTCTGCTAGGGTACGCAAAAGTTACGTCTCTGAAGACAATATCATCCCGCGAAGAGACATCTGGGTCTTTAGAACCGGTAGTTGGAGGTTTGGGTGCGTCGATAAGTGCAAAAAAGTCCGTTGCAGCACTAGCCGCTTTCGAAGCGGCCATAATTGGTGCGGCAGTTTGTCCGAAGGACATCGCCATCATCATCACAGACATAAGGACACTGAAATATTGTCAGCGGCTTCTTGAAACCAAAGGGTTTAGCGTAGGCATTGACGGCTTCCAAGTGTTCCATACTCCCCTCCCCCCCCCCATCCCCTACAGAGACACAGGGGTGACAGGACACATATACTGATCCTTAATGTGCTTGGATTACTCACATAATTATTGTTCCGATATTGTCTATATGGTGATGTGTAAGAAGCTTTACGCCATACCAAAAACAAAGCGCGAGGGTTCTGGGTCAGATCAGTCAGTGCCTGCCGGGTTCTAGTATCGGAGGGATGTCTCATACGCATAAATAGAAAAGAACACTGTCATGTGTCAGTAATGCGAAAGCTCAGAAATCCAATAAAAAGCCCACCCACATGGGGAATATTGAGCTCCAACGTATAGAGACATTTTCAGGCCCCTTCTTCTCGACTCTTCAATCCATCCCGAGTACCTTTGTGCAATGCGACCTTCTGCTCCACACGCCACGATCATCCGAATTGATCCCAGCACTTCACCCGCAATCGACGATGCCTTCCCATCAGCATGCTCGACCTCGCGTGTCATCTTCATTATTATAGGGATTATAGTTCCGTAAACAATTCCCACGAAAAGGAGAGTTGAACTCGTAACCAGGGTCAATGCCCAACTATAACTATATAATATTAGTTTCATACACATTCATGATGATCAGGGAACCTGGGATAGTTTTGCCCCTGTGAATTGTGTATCTCTCGGGAATTGGCCTGCCCCGAGCGATTGAAATGGCTCCACTTTTACTTACTTGAAAGCAATAATGATCGCCGATATTGCTAACGCAGTGAACTGAAAGAAGATGCCCAATTTCTCCGAGATGCCAATCTGGAGAACGTTTGCAGTTGTTGTGATGGTATTAGATGCCAAGCCACTGGGTAATGTATCAACGACAGCTATGGGAAGACTAAACAGAGCCTTAAGATACTCGCGGCGGAGTTTTGCTGAAATCCGTAGGCTGATCATTCTGAAAGTAAACGTTGCAAAGTAGCTCAGAAACCATCGAGCAATAAAAATATAGACGATGTATAGACTGGCGTGCCATGTTAAAAGAGGATCATGATCATACCTTGGCGATTAGAAAAGAAAAGAAAAGAAAGTATCACTGCGTGGAGTGGGATAGGTAACTAACGTGAACTTATCTAGCGATTGAGTGAACTCGGCCTTCGTCGTCGTGGTATCCGGTAGGAAATATGATGTGAAATTGGTGACAAGATCACCTTGGGACATACATAAGTCAAAAACCGCTCTCATCACAACTCGACGGAAATGGATGTTTTACCGAATATGATATTCATTAGTGGCAGTGTCTACAGAAGGAGATATGTCAGTTGTGATAAGATTCGGTCCATATGAGACGACATACAACGCCGGTTCCAATCTCTGCAGATATTGCCATACCCAATATAATCCTATCCATCAAAGTAGAGTATGTAAAAATCCTCTGGTGCGTTCATTAGAGAGTACAAGAGTTTTCTGTTCCCGGGATTGCGTACCAAATAATCCGAGAAGGAAGTCTGGTTTTGCGATTTGCTTGCATACTGGGCTTGATCCAGATCACCACTGGATGCCTGGCCATTGTTGATCTCTGGGGACGTCTCGATGTCAACATCCGACTTCTCCATGTTGGAAAGATTCAAATCCACAAGAGGGAGGGTGCTCAAGCAGCGCAATTACATAGATATTGAATTGAACTACAAATAAACTAGCAGCAGGAAGAAGATTAAGATTCGTGAGGAGCGGAGTCTCAACACACGCCTGAGCGGTCCGACGGAGAACATATGGGTCCGAACAGGTAGGCAACACCGGGAGGTACGAGTACATGTATACGCACTCGGCAGGAGGGGAGAGAGTATCTCTCCCTATCCGTGGGGAAACCTTTGGGAGGGAAGATCTGCTTTGTCCCCGATTTTTATTGGCGAGATGACTTAACTGGTAATCTGGCAATGCAATTCGCATCGTCTTAAACGCGAATACGAAATAGAAAGAAGCGAAAGCGGCGCAAAGTGACCTCATCCGATAGGGCAAGCACCGAGAACGTATGCTTAATTATTCTCGACCCAATGACTCTTTTGGAGGACAGAAAGTGTGCCAATCCGACGTACTTCTTTCTCACCCTCCGTTGCTGTCTTGTTCCCACCGCCCGGGAACGCCCCCGCAGACCGGGCTGGTCAGGTGATATTTCATGCGTGGGGGCCTGGGTGGCCACCCCGTGACGGGCATCGTCACGCGCATCTTAGTCATCTCCAGGGAGGGCGGCTCCAGGAGGGCATGAAATCGATCTCGGGGAAATTAAGCGTCTGGTCGCTTGAGAAGCGGCTCACTCAGGGGCAACCCATCTCCCAGCCGGGTTTGGAGTTGGAGATGCCCCTGGTTCATGTCCGCTAGCTATCATACATAAGCGGTATCATCGGCACTCGTCTGGAAGAAACTGCCCTCGAGCGAGCGCACATCCCAGATATCCCAGATGGGATGGCGTGCAGAGGTAGCAGGGGAGAACAATCCAATATGGGGGGGGGGAGCGATGACTGGTGGTGGGTGTTTGCGTTTCACGTTGTGTTGACCGTGGACCGGCCGATGCTCGTGGTGGACGGGCTTGCCTGGGCGGTCTGGTCCCGGCACTAGCTATTCTTATTTGGGCGGGAGGGCCAATCAGAGCGCAGTCTGGCGGCCGCCGCCTCCAGGCTGAGTGGCTGAGTGGCTGATCACCGTCGTTCTTGCGCCGAGCGAGGGTTTCATGTGGGCCGCCGCCTCCTGCTTCGATCCAGACCCGACAGTACAGTCTCGGACTTCGTATCCAGGCAGGACGTCTGCTCCTCTCTTGGAGCTTCTCTGTCCTCACTTCCTTTTCGACCCTGCTTCTACCGGCGTGTGGACCTGCGTGCCCTTCTTTACACTACATCCACCCAGCGTCGGCAACTTCAGCAGCAGGAGCTTCGAGTGATCTTGCTACACTTTCCACCCCTCGTTTTCCTGCCCCTTTTACGACTCTCTTTCAACAGCAATTTTTGACGGCAACCCCCAACTTTCCATTCTTTCCAGGTAGACCCTAGGCCAACTGTATCCAACTACAATTTTAATTGCTTCGAAACAACCATCACCTGTGGTACACCCAGAAGTATTGTTCCTTACCGGAGTGATTCATTCAGCAAGAACGTCGAAATTTACATCCACCAGAGGAGGGCGTCGCATTTTAAATCCCGGGGCGAGAGGTGGCAGAAGCGTGGTATTTGGACGATTCGCGTCAATACCGTGATAATGTTACGCCCATTTTCCGCATTTTGGGCGGTCTCCTTATTGACACTGGGACTTCTGCCGGCCAGAGGTCTCGCCGATCAGACTCTCCAGACATCGGGCTTCGATCTTTGCTTGACATCATCCGATATAACCGTCCAAAATCTCAATATCGAGTACAATAATGACCAGAAGACGGTCACGTTCGATGTGGCGGGGACGAGCACCAAATCTATGAATGTGACGGCTCAGTTAAATGTCACGGCATATGGTATAAGTATATATCAGAATAGCTTCAATCCTTGTGATCAAAGCACATTCATATCTCAACTGTGTCCTGGTATGTCCAATTTGTCTCCGATCCTCATCCTGGCCCCTTGCGGCCCTGGACTTTCAAAACTAACAGTCAAAAGTGCCCTCCGGAACTTTTACGGCCACAGGAGTACAGACCATTCCATCTGCATATGCAACAATGATCCCCTCAATCGCGTTCTCGATACCCGATATTGCCGCACAAGCAACCCTGCAGCTAAAGTCGCGGGACACCGGAGATGATGTTGCTTGTATCACTTCAGATGTGAGCAATGGCAAAACTGCCAGTATCCCAGCCGTTTCCTACGTTGTTGCTGGGATCGCAGGTGCGGCAGTACTGGTGACGGGTGCAACTGCTCTCGGTGCGGCCAGCGCAGGTGGGAGTACAGCAGGCACAGGAACAATGAGTCCTTCCTTTACTGAGGTCTTCACTTTTTTCCAAGGAGTTGCCATGAACGGGATGCTGTCCGTCCAATATCCGCCAGTCTATCGAGCTTTTACCAAGAACTTTGCCTTTAGCACTGGGCTCATTCCTTGGACGGCGATGCAAACTTCCATCGACAATTTTCGTCAGATGACTGGTGGTAATTTGACAGATGACAGCGTTGCCTACCTCCAGAATGCAACCCTCACATATGGCGACGGATCAACTTCATCTACTTCTAGTTCAATTTTGAGGAGAGCATTGATTGAGGGGGGCCTTCTCATGAGGGACTCACTGTCAACAGATGTCAATTCCACCGCGACATCCTCTTCCGCAGCAAACTCCACAACGTCCTCGTTCCAAACGACAGTGAGTGGGATCAAGGCTTATGCTGAACAATTAACCGTCCCTCAAGCCAATACCTTCATGACCGTTCTCCTCATTGCCGCTATTGTTATTGCTGCAATCTCGGTGGGAATCCTATTGTTCAAAGTTATTTTGGAGATCTGGGCTCTCTTTGCTTCTTTCCCCGAAGGACTTACGGGTTTCAGAAAACACTACTGGGGAACAATGGCTCGTACAATTGTCAACTTGATCCTTGTCTTATATGGGATTTGGGTGCTTTATTGTATCTTCCAATTTACCCATGGAGATTCTTGGGCCGCAAAAGCACTTGCAGGGGTTACTCTCGCCCTCTTCACCGGCGTGCTGTGCTACTTTGTATTCATGATCTGGAAAACAGCGAGAGACCTTAAGAAGGCCGAGGGGGACGTCTCCGGCCTTTATGAGGACAAACAGAATTGGCTCAAATACAGTCTCTTCTACGAGTCCTATAAAAAAGATTTCTGGTGGCTTTTCATTCCCGCCATTGTTTACATGTTCGCGAAGGGCTGCGTTTTAGCAGCTGCTGACGGACACGGACTCGCTCAAACTATTGCTCAGCTTGTCATCGAGTGTCTCAGTAAGCACCCTATACCCGCAATTGTGTTAAAGAAATTTCTAACTAGTTGTGTTAGTGCTCGGTTTACTTGTTTGGAATCGACCATATGAGAGGAAGTCGGGAAATGTTATCAACATTTTCATTCAAGTTGTACGAGCTCTCTCCGTCGTCTGCATTCTTGTATTCGTAGAAGAGCTTGGAATCGCCCAAACCACCCAGACGATTACTGGCGTTGTCCTCATTGTCGTCCAATCGGTATTGACCGGTCTATTGGCCATTCTAATTGCCGTGAACGCTCTCATTTTATGTTGCAAGGAGAACCCCCACCGCAAGAGACGTAAGGAACTTGGTAGGCTTATTCCACTCCATCTTCGCTTATACCTTATTAATTTACTTATAGAAAAACTCCGCGATCTCGACAACCTCACTCCCCTTGATGCGCGTAACACCCTTCTCGTTGATCCGGGAAAGATGAACACAGTGTACGACAGTGACCCTAAACAACAGCTCATGAAAGAAAACAGTTTCGATAGCTTTACAAATGAACCCGCAAACCCCTATGCAGGAGCTACTCCTCTCCGCTCCTACACAGGCATGACTCGCCGAGGGAACGGATCCGTCTCGAGCACAGAAAACCTCGTTGAAGGAGCCGCGCCTTTAGGAGGGCGAGAAAACACTTTTCGCCAGGAACCAACAGTACCTAACATTCCGGGATACAGTGGGTACAGAGGAGTAGCGTACTAAATAGTAATTGCCTTTTTTTCTCTTGATCTTGTGTATTTAGCGTGGAAGGGGTTGGGTGATGAACGTACATATTTTATTATTATTGGGAGACTTTACATACGCAGTGAAATCTTGGTTATATCCTGTCGTCATGTTTATTATATATATTTAGTTTAGGATGCGCTCCAAAATATAGCGCTCCAAAAAGTCATGTGCCAAGGTTGATTATAAAACCCGCTTGAATTTCAGTTCTTTACTTGGATGTCTCGCCGACTCCTTTCTTCTTTCTCATCTCACCTAGAGACACTGATCAGTATATAAACGACTCCAATTTCGCCCTATTATCTCAAATGTCATTCTTGTGTTGAGCTGGTGTAAAATCTCAGTTAATTGCCTTCGCCTGCACCCATCACGAGTTATGTTGATTGGCCGGTTCCCCCTCCTCTGCTAGACGAGATATGGCAAAACCTGAAAGAGGTACAGGTTGGTAGTTTATGGTTACGATATGCGCAATCTATTGTGTGTCTTCCAGTAGGGTTTCCAGGAGGGTGATTGGGATTTCTGGGAAATGGTTGTAGATGATGAATGGGTTTTGGGGGCAATGCGTAGTCCTATTATATCTATACAAGTAACCCCCATGCCATCGCCTAATGTTGACTGCTTTTGGACACGTTCGTGAACACCGTTTGTGCTTTTATAGTGGCATAATCTCAATGCTGGGAAAGGCCAAGACTTTTTCTAAACATAACTAGAATGGGCCGATCACAACCAAGAACGCTTTGGGGGAAAAACAAAGATTGGAATTTTCGCTATCTATTTATCCCGGCTTGAACTTCCAAGGTACCGAAGAATGGGAGTTTTACTATGTGCCACCAAATAATTCGCCATTATTCCCGAAACATAAACACATTTCCACTCAACCCCGCATCAATCAATATTGTCATAAAACCCATCATTATCTTATCATCCTCCCATCAGCACTTCACATCTCAATAACAACCACATCGGCAGCTCCGTCTCCCCAAATGCCAATCACACTCATCGCAAAGCCCAGACCAGCCACAGCAGTCCTCAAAGCCTGACTCATAACAAACTCTTCCATTTGTTCTCTAACCTCCTCCCCGTTCAGGATGCCCTCCTCTAATTCATCACTACTAGCAGTGCCCTCACTATTACTATCGCCTAGCACCTCATAGCTAGCATCCATTTGTCGACCCTTCCCTTTCGTATCTCTTTTCGCTTTCGAGTCTCTCGGACTTGTGACTTTCTTTGTGCGTGTCTGCGAGAGAATGTAATCCGTGAGCCCGAATGCGCTGCTGGCGGAAAAGAGGGAAGCCCAGATTAAGTAGGGATGTTTTTGGCTGCGGGGCGACAGAATATAGGCGAGGAAGAAGGAGATGCTGGATACACCGGCAAGAGAATCGAGGTGGTGGAGGGAGAGGGTGGTGAGATTTGTGAATGCTCGGGAAGCGGAGCTTGCGGTGGGGAGAGTAAGGAGCGTGGGGAGGGTGAGGGTGCTGAGAGTATAGGAAACTCCCTGTTAATATGCAATTAATTTCTATACATAAGATTGAGGAATGTTAAAGCTTCTGCATGAGCTAATGGAGGGGTTGGTGACGTACGGTAAGGAGGCCCAACGAGATGGTACCCACGAATTTCAACGTGGAAATTGTTCTGGATGCCATAATGCCGTCTCGGAGCATCCGTTCTTGAATATTGTAGTCAATAGTTTTCTTGGGGAACTGGCAGATTGTGAAAGTGTCAAGACGCCACAAAGATGGATCGTTGTCAATATCGCTTCGAAATCCGACAAGCCCTGTATATGCTTAGTCATCAGCGCTCATCTCAGGCACTAGCTTATTCTCCGGACCTGAGGTACAGTAAATAGTCAGCCGAGGCATTCATTAACCGGCGACAATGTCAATGATTACTAGACTTTACTTTACTTTGGACTTTCGTCCTCCCAATTCTTTCTTTTTAATGCACACTTTTCTCTTCTGAATTTCTATACCCAGCATTTATTCTTCGACGATCCTTCACACAGATATATTAAGCAGAGAAAATGGCTATCCCAAGGTCTGAATATCTATCCGATGTCTGGCGCAACGGTATCTTTGGTGAGTGGAACTGATCCCTCCGCCATATCCGAAACCTGATTATCGTTTCAACTAGATAATAAAGTGGTCTTCTGTACGGGTGGGGCTGGAACCATCTGTAGTGCCCAAGTTCGAGCGTTGGTCCACCTCGGCGCCAATGCTTGCATAATCGGTCGAAATGTTGAGAAGACTGAGTCGATGGCTAAGGACATAGCGACCGCGCGATCCGGGGCAAAAGTCATTGGGATTGGAGCGGTAGATGTACGAAGCATGCAAAGTTTGGAATCTGCCGTAGAGAGATGCGTGAAAGAATTAGGAGGGATTGACTATGCCATGTAAGCACCAACGATCATATCATACGGAAGATCTACTGACATTTATATATTTAGTGCTGGAGCGGCAGGGAATTTCGTAGCGCCTATCTCCGCCCTCTCTTCTAACGCATTCAGAACCGTTCTTGAAATCGACACTCTAGGATCTTTTCACACTCTCAAAGCTACCCTCCCTCATCTCCTTAAGTCCGCCGCAAAGAACCCGAATACGGGAAAGAACCCGTCGAGCGGCGGGCGGATAGTCTTTCTCTCAGCCACCTTTCACTTCGTAGGAATGCCGTTACAAGCCCATGCCAGCGTTGCCAAAGCTGGAGTCGATGCCCTTTCCGCAACAGCAGCTCTAGAATATGGGCCACGGGGTCTAACAAGCAATATCATTACGCCAGGCCCCATTGCTGGCACGGAAGGCATGGAACGCCTGGGATCCCGCGAGTCTGAAGATTCGGGTGATTCTTTCAAGAAAGTGCCTTTAGGGAGGTTTGGGACTGTAAAGGAGATCGCAGATGGGACCGTATTTTTATTTAGTGATGCGGGAAACTTTGTCAATGGAGAGGTATTGGTTATTGATGGTGGAGATTGTAAGAACCCTTTATTCCGTTGTAAGATTATGCTAATTGTTGGGAAGGGAGATCGCCAGGGTCGTTGGGAGGTCTTCAAAGACAGTACCCGGACTACTTACTTGATAATTCATTCGCCAATAGAAGGAAGGATAAGGCTAAGTTATAAGATAGAACCTAGATAACTTTTAGTTTAAACTTTCAAGGCTCTAAACAGTCATTGCAATTTTCGTAAAGCAGAAGTAATTTATCTCTCCGGTGCAAACCCAACCAAAGCATGTCAATCAACCTTTCTATCGATAAAGTCTAAACACCTTCAATACTACCTCATCGCCCTGTATACACTTCCCCCTCTAAATCCTGCGGTCGCGGAAGGGTCTTAGCCATGCCAATTTCAAGCATTGGGATAGAGACCTGAAATGATCTTCCAGCACCACATAGCAATTGGATCAATGCCCTTCAAATCTTTGATCCAATCAAGCATCAATTCTACTGTTTGGTCTATTTCGCCCTCAAATTTTGGGCCGCAGAGCTGAGATCGAATGTCTCGGAGCATAGGATTATGTCTCGTCATATGTATGATGATGAGGATGCCAAGAAGATTCTGGGACCAACAAAATAGGTAGGGTATGAGCCTTTTCCGCCGAGACGCCGGCGACAATGTGAGAGGCCAGTTTATGCAGGACTAATATTATCAGTTCTGTTCAAGCTTAACACAATACGATGGAGAATACATACCCGTAGGCACTCAGCAACACCTTCTGCATCCTCCTGGGTCATCTGATCGGGAAAATGCAATGCCTTATAGACAAAAGGTCGGTAAACTACATATTTCGCGTAATAATACCTTGTCCGTAATAGGGCAACTTGTATATCGTAGAGATATTCATACCGCGCAGGGTCACAGTTTAAGTCTGGTATGAAGAGAGGTATATTGGATGATTCGGAATGTGGTGAAAGGTCAGGGTCCAGTTGTTGAAATACATGCGTATCATTATGACCAGTCGGGAATACAGTAGGATTATCTTCAGGCCATTGCAACTGCCGGGGCAACATACTACGCCATTCAATGAGCTGTGATGCGAGTACCTTGAGTCTATTTGGGGTAGGGGCCACAAAACTCCTCAGTTGTCGGAGGGGTGTCAGAGTTTGTCATAGCTGCAAAATTCTTAGCTGGCTGTGGCCTGCTGAATAGGAGAACGAGATATTTAAACCTACAGTTATTAATGCTCTGGTGTAAATCGACGCACAGCCGCCGAAGCGCAAGTTGCGAAGCATAATGTGCCTCGAAGTGTGACGTTTGATTCCCACGGTCATCAGACTCGCAGAATGGACTGTTGAAGGTAGGTAGACCCACTCGACCCTCTAGGTCAATGATACCAGTAGGCGGCAAGTCAATTTCTAGATGCAACCCTCTGTTCAATCTTAGTTGGGCTCTTCAAGAATCGAGTAATGTGCGGAAACGTACGTCTCCATCAATACGCAATGCCAGAAGGCGCGCTTAACGAGATCTCCCCTGGGGCTATTCCAGTCAATCGGGTTGCTACGTCTCATAAGCAAAAGATTACTCGAGTAGATATGGAATACGAGCTGCAAGAGCCCCGTATAGAATACCTAGGTACCTGGGTAGTTCCTGGAGCATACATACCACGTGATCAATACCTGACATGCCGACGATGCAGAAACGGTCAGCCTCCAAAAATCCTGTCGCGTATATATGAGTAACGTAGGTATGAATTCTTGGAATAAACCCACCACGTGACGAGAACATGATTCGTAATAAAGCCTAATTGACGGTTACATGAGCCCATCTTCTCCTCTCCAAGTCGGACGTTAGCAAATGAGGAGACGACGCACGCTGCCAGGGAGAAGATCTGGACATTCTCCAGATCACATTCGGTCAAAACAAAGCCCATTCGCCTCCTTGCTTCGTTGAACAGAGCCAATCCAGGAGGCTTTGACGACGATCCGCCTCTGACGCCACTTGATCGACCGTTAACTACCTCGATGGGTTGGCCGTCATAACCTTCGAGCGCCAGCTCTCCTAGAGCGAAGACAAGCAGCGCGATCACGGAGTCCGTATCACCGTTAAAGCCTTCTGTGTCGACTTGACTTAGAGTATCAGATATGAAATTCTGTCTATCCATAAAAGGGTAGAGAAGGTTGAATGTGTCAAAGTAGGCCGTGGCAAGCCGATGCATCGTCTCTCGAGTGAGAAGAGGAAACGTTATTCGTGTTGCTCCGGCCTCTCGAGTTGCCTGTGATTGCATACCTACAAATGGCCGTCCTTGTAGAATTTCGTCTAGAGGAAGATTGGGTATACCCTTTTGCATTCGTATGATGAAAGCTGATCCTTCCTGCTCTAAGCTATTTAAGTCTCCGGTATTTGACGGCACCGCTTGCAAAAGGAGTTGTTGTATTGCAGGCCATGTTAGCATCCTGTGGGCAGCGGATGCATGCCGGTAGGGCTGGCCTCTTCCAGTGACAAGTTGTTGTGGCAGCCGACGGGATGACGAGGCCGAACGTGAACGCGGGTCTTCGATGTCAACTCTAAAAGAGGGCTGGCTGGAAGGGGACGTTTGAGGAGGACCAAATCCACTAGGTATTGCGGCTCGGCTTGCAATTTGGTCGACTTTGAGCTCCATGCTCTTTACTCGCTCAAGAATCTCTACGAGGGTTTTATCTTTTCTAGGAAGCACTCAGTAAACCCGGCCATGGCTTATATCAAGATCAACTTTTAAAAATCACTTTTTATCATAAGAAGACCCAAATTCCACTTACTTCGTCGGTTGAGGCTCCCTATAGCTACATTCTAACTTCATCCGATGGCAATGCCCACATTTCGGTCGCTGCTCGTCACATTTCTGTTTCCTCGATCGGCAAGTCTCGCAGGCCTTATATAGCAATGGTCAGTCCGGGCTGCGAAAGGGTCTGGAGGTGTTAGACATCCGCGATATCATCGATATGGCGGAGTGCATCTGCCAATACTGCGAAGGAAATCGAGGACTTACTTGTGCAGCAACAACCCCTCTGGTTGATCTGGGATTGGATTGGGGAGCGCTTGAGCTAGCGCTGGATACCGAGTCAAGATTCATGGTTCAACAATATCATACCACCTAAGAGGTGGTAGGAATGTGAAATGGGAGATGTGGAGGGTTGAAGGTTCTGAAAGGACTCTAGGATGCCTCGCTCACTACCGAATCACAGTGCTGAAACGCAACTGATTATCATGAATAAGCTCTCTCTCTCTCTCTCTCTCTCGATAAGCTGGAGTGTAAATATTCGATCGATCAGACCTGAGTGGCAACACGGTGCATAGCTAAGGTATCGCCCTCCTTAGATCCGGAAGCAGTGAGCGACGAACTAGCGACGAACTAGCGATATGATGATGCTTTCTCTTCGGCGATCGTGTTGTTAAGTAAAGGCCAGCGATGGCTTTGAGTGTCTGGGAGGCGGAACTTCAGTTGATAAACGTCGATGACAAATGGTGATGGTCTTTTCGACATTGTCTCTGCTAGCTACAAGGATTTCTGCACCCTCAACCATGACAACAAGCCCGATTACAAATGATCCGTGCTGCGCCCATCCGAATAGCCAAAGGGAGGGAAGAGCAGAGAGGAGTGGAGCGGGGAGCGGTTGAAGAGCGAGAAGTTGAATTATCACCTTTAGCAATGCCTTCCCCTTTACCCTAAAAGCCATATGTCTCTACCCTAAAAGCCATAGGATGCGATTATGGGGCTGCGATGGGGCGATGATCTAGAGGGCAAGCAGAGCAAGCAGGGTAAGCCGGCTGCCATTGGCGAGAAAAAGGAAGGACTTCAGTTCCGAAATCGCAAGCGGTTAGAAAGGCGGATCTCCATTCTGGGTTGATAAATTTGATTGAGAACGGTGCTTCACTCCGTCGAATCAGATCAAGAATTCGCCACAGTCACGAGACATTCTATTTATCACTACAACCACTTAGTTCTATTTGCATACAGTTCAAATTAAGATATTCCACATATCTACATGGCTGTCCCTGCCTATCCTTGTCTACCGGATTTCCATGATCGCTAGTCAAGTGTTGTTGGGGGGGATACAGTATTCGGCCATTTCCCTTAAATCCAGGCCACCAGCATCATTTATCACATGGTCACAGATAGCATTTCCAAAACATTGGGACTCTCTTTCCGAATAGACTTATTTCGACGAAGCATCTATCTATCCACGCAAAACATGTCCATCACCCCTGCTGCCGCTGCCATTTCTCTCGCCACCCTGGGAAAAATGGACTCTCTTCCAACGTCGCCACCTTCCAGCTCTCCCCACTTGCATTCTCCGGTCTCACCAATCCTTTGTCCACCTGTTCTATCGCATATTTCTCCAATTCGGGTACGCACACATGTTCCACATGCCAAGTGTTCTTGTATTCCATCAAGTTCTTTTTCCCTTCCTTTAGTATCTTGAGCAATAGTGCTGGAATATATGGCTCATCCCTTAACTCTTGTATCGGCGTGAACAGGGCTGTAAAATTAAACACCACCCCCGCACTCAAAGGCAGTCGTCTCAGTGTTTGCCAATCCACCCTCAGATTGCATTCCTCAATCTTCAAATCGTCTTTCTGACACGCTCGATATTTCTCATGGGGGTGGCCCGGCGGCATGAAAAGTGGCGTTCCGATCTCAAGTCCCCAACTCCCACGCTGGATTGGAGCATCGGTCGCCAGTCTGCTGAAATAACGATCCATACTACGGGACATTTTCTCCTTATAGTCGGGTATTGGTTGATGGATGTCTCTTAGATTCATGCCAATTTTCGTTGAAACGTTCCATCCCAAAGAACTACAAATCACACCGGCTCGGAAATAATACATGCCATCAGCCTCATTTCGAAGCACAATGGCAAAGTCCTCAGGCACGTTGTTCAATAGCACGTTTAAAGGGTGCATGCTTTTGATATCTGTATCTTCTTTGAGGAGACTATTGTGGAAGATTTTCTTATCCTCAGATAGTGAAAAGCAGGTAGGGTATCTGGCGCAGTAGAATTGAAGGGACATCTCCATAAGCTCCTTACACGCGAGTTCAGATCCCGGAAGGTGATCCAGAACCATTTTACCGTATTGATAAAAGAGATCTTTCCGTTCCTTGATCCGGGACACATAGGTATTCTCGACTTCTAACCACCAATCCGCCTCCATCTTATTATGGGCTATATGGTGTTAGTAGCTCTCTTAACGCCAATTTTCTCAGCCTACTCACACATTGTCTGATGATACTCCCATCTGAAGGGACGGTACGGTCTTGGAAGAGCCCTGAGTGGATCAAAATCCTTGTAGGGTTCAGGTAAGGGTACACCACTCAAGATGTCGTACGCTGGAAAATCGCCCATTGCCTTGATCTCCGTTGTTGAGAAGCCAGTTGGTGTGTATTTCGGAGTACCGTCTTCAAGATCATAAGGCCTGCTTGTGGGAAGCGTGTTCTCTAGAAAACAATCAAAGGAAAGTTGGGTTCCAGTCAGGATTTTCTTATTCGCCGTCGAAGCTGTCTTTGCAAGCTCGGGGAGAACCGACCGTCTGGATGGGGGGAAGACTTGCACATGATCCGGGGTAGAGAGACTGAGTGGAATGGGATCTTTCCTGTCGGCAAGTTGTTTCGTGGCTGGTGAAAAGCACCTAGGTGGCGTCGACGCTCCAGAGGTGCGGCGCCGTCGTAGGTGAAGCCGATCAAATATAGTCTCTCTCTGTCGTTTGCTACCTACCAACAAGGCGGCCGTAGATAATAAAATGATGACACAGAGCCCGACAAGCCATCGATCTGGTACCAGATTTAACACAGCCATGGTGCAATTGAGATCGGTAAGAAGGAATCGTGTGGAATCCGAGACGACCAAGAAGCCATCCCAATCTTTATATAACGAATGCCCGGTTCTTATCGTAGCATAAGGAAGAAGCAAGTTGAGCAGAAAATGCAGGCCACTAAATAAAAAGCCAACGAACAGGAGGACTTCACACCTGAACAGGTAAAAGAAATCGGTTTGTGGCTGGTATAACCGAAAACGGATTAAAGCAAGACACCATCTGATACCCCACAAGACCCGATACAAAGTCCAAAACCAAGACCCAAGAGCGCAGACTCATGATAGGCTTCCAAATTGCGGGGGCGTTCGCAAGTGATATGATATACATACATACACTAGCGTACTTCCTTTACATCTCGATACTGAAAGTCTTACATTGACTATGAACACCCTTAGTAATCAGATACCAAACAAATTGATGATTGATGGTGCTGGAGATGGTTGGCAAATGATTCAGGTTATTGTGTGCTTTATCAAGGCCTATCAAGATTATCGCGCAACTATCCAAAAGTGTTAGTGTAGGCTGGTAAAGGCTCCGTTTTCCTAATCTGGTGCGAGATCCCTGGCGACGCTGGTATCCGACAGCCAACAAACGCTGGTAGAATACATTAGTACTACAGGGCGGCCGACAGACATTACCTGTATGTCTCATTACGACTCTGATTTTGTAAATATTACTTGCTGCAACGTAGTGCGTTGATATTCCGCCGATGGCGTGAGAGTTGAGATCATCGTGGGGTATCCAGCCCAAAAGAACTTAGTAATCTTGTGACACGTATTTATTTCCCGGAATTGTTCGGCAGACGGCTCCTATTATTGGCTTATCTGTTTTGCTCAACATGAGTGTCGAATAGAAGAACCATAGAGAGCCTCATCCCCGAGACATCCCATATACTTTTACAAGGTATGACTCCACCCACAAATCCAAAATCTGCTATGCCTTGGATTGACATATCGAGATAAGAAGCATGGCTGCGAGGCACAGATATCGGATCAAGATCGATTTCACTGAGGGCTTTGTTTATCCACTCAGAACAATCAGCGATCCTTTCAGTATAGAGAATCATAATTATTGACCGGATAGTGGTCCCAAATGTGCACTGATGGGCTATCCAGATATCCCCCCCCTGTCTTGGTGGCCAGCTCCTCGTAGTTAGAATCTGTAAAGCTAGACGGGAGAGGGAAGGGGGGAAGCTCACTTTCACAGCACCATTCGCCACTCCAAGGTGAGCATGCCATTCAATCGCACTTCCTCTGGGAAGTTCCTCAACTTCTGCTGCTAAGAAAGGAGGGATAGAGGCCCCTTCAACTCTTGACCAATTGGGCAACTCACATCTCCTATCTTGTACTCCTCTACGTTGCATTCCAAAATTATACTTCTCATCCCAAAGGTCTTTCTCCCCACCACTCTCATCCCCTTCATCTTCAATTTCTGCGTTATGTAAGAGACTCCAAGAACGCCCTGCAATCCTTGCCTTCATAGAAATTGTTGATCTGGGTCCGTGGGGAAGGTAAGCTACAGCACTTGTCCACCATTGAACGTCCATTTCGATACCTATGCGCCATAGATGTTGTAATGCTAGCACAGTCTGGAGTTTGTAATCTGACAAAGGCATGTTTCCATCTTGGTTGATACCCTCTCCAACCTCATTTCTTGGCAAAATCATTGTATGAGGAATAAGAGCTATCTGGCCAGCGACTTCTACAGTCCGTATTCTTTCCTGGTCATTTGATGTGTCAATAAGTGGGATGGATGTCGCTTGAGAATAAGGACCGATGTTTGCAGGGGCCCAGTACGATCTTGATTGAACGTGGAGTGCTTTGCGTGATGAAGATGATGTTCCTGGCCTTTGTATCTTGACATGGATTATAATGTTTTTGTTGTGCGGCATTGAATCTCCACAAGAGATTGTTACTCTCGAAGGAGGGTTTGGTTGGGTGAATAAAGAACCGTATGCCTGTAGCTATCAGCACATAGATATACGCTCAATAGAAGTAAGCACAAAATACCTTATTAACTGCCACAAAATCTGCCATGGATCGTAAGACAATTATTGTCGCCACAATGTCCGTTGTTTCCATCGAGCCCCGAACGAGCCGTTCTCTGATTTCAGTTGTTAGTATACTAGCCTCCTTCGAAATTGGAAGACCCTCATCCTGGTCTGTCGCTACGATCGTCCAAGTTTCGATATCGCCCAAGCCTGTAGGAAAACTGGTCGATTTCAATGACCAAAAATTTGGCGATGGCAGTTGAGATGCTGGATTGGCATTCCATGGAGGCAACTCAACAAGTCCTTCATCATCCAACAGGGCTGCAAGGTTACCTCCAAATTTATTCTCGAGGAGATCAGGAACTCTGCAAGCTTTTCTTGTTCCTAGGTCAGTATCCTTCATCACCACTGTCGCAATCTTTATATGTAACCAAGCCGACCCACCACCTTCTCTCACAATCTTCCTATCCTCGTCTCGGATATCAATCCTCCCTTTAAACAGGTCACTTGGTCCATCCACAACCAAAGTCTCGAACTCTCCTCCCTCGCCCAGCACAGCCCCATCACCATTTGTTCCAAATCTATTCATTGCCCTCTCAATCATCTTGGTAACAGAACTGAGCGCTACATTATCCCAAAGAAACCTTTCATCTAGCCCACCGCTTGCAACTTTTATAATTCTCGCATCCAAACCCACGTTTTTGCATATCGTGGAGCAAAGACGTCTGAGACCCCGGGGGGAGGATAGGATACTTCCATAAGAAGGAGAGTGGTATGAGCCCGAGTCTGATAGCGACAGATTCGATGCGTGTTCGTTGGTATGTGGAGAGAATGGCGCCAGTGCTCAATGCATTTGCGTTGGGGTGGTTTTTTACGATCCTCTTCAAGAGGGGAATTAGGGATTCCGTCTCATCATCTTCCTCGACACCTTTGGCTCTGGATTCAGAGGCTACCTGCGAAGAGCGACTTTGTGTGTGATTATAACTTGTTCCTGTCTGGATTGCAGTCCCAATAATAGGTTGTCGATACAAAGGAATCCTGAGAGCTTTCTCATATAAAGGTATCACAGTGTGGCCAACAGTCTGGTACATGAAGCTATTCATATCATGCTCAATCTCTTCACTTGAGATGGGAAGGCTCGTGTCATCTTCTCTCATCGAACCTGACCCCGGCAGAGGGGGATGAAGATTTCCAAGGGCAACGATTTTGTGCCCATTTTGCATGCAGTGTAAGATGGAGAAGAAACTATCCTTGCCTCCTGAAATGAGCGCGATGACATTGAGGGACTCCATCATTGCTTCTGCATGGCAATGTTGCCTGCCGGCCAATTCACTCAGCACACACATGCACTTGTATATCTGGTAATTTGCTGGACCATATTAATTTTTTTTGAACTACGTCGGTCACGTGTTCTGACGTGAAATACCTACCTACGCAAATTCAATTTCCAGGATAGTTCGTTAATGACTATGAAGATAATATCCTTTGGGGATAATATCCTTTGGGGTGTTGTTTCATCACAGATTTAAAGACTGAGATATTTTCCTTGAACTTACAGATGTGTCACTTCAATTTCACATTTACGGGATCACAAAGCATATCTAGTTGTGAAATGATTCTATACAGTATACTAGCTCCTATTTCCTGTTCCAGCACAGTAGTCGGGCAGCCACACGGTGAAGGCAAAGTCAAATGACAACAGACGGTCAACCAGCTCTCGCTATGCCAGTTATTACAACGAATGTAAGAACGAAATCCGTCCATCCCCCTTCATATCAAGATACAGGCCCCATCTTTAACCCGTCATAACGCTAAAGCGACACAAAACGAAGAAAATGTCTTCAAAGAAAAATTGGTACAATGAAGAGAAACAAAATATCACAGAAACATAAGGACTTTTGTTGATAAAACCACCTCCGATCATCATAACATCAATGTGGTCCTAGGACCAATATCCTATCCCTAACAACCCAAACCGCATAAGACATAGCGGTGGGCCCATTATGAAGATGAGCTACGCGTTTTGGTTTCGTGAGGTTCATGTAATGGCGTGTAGTTGTCCACCAGAAATATTTCTAATGCTGCTGTCTTAATCAGAACGCTTGCGCTTCTTGCGAGACTGACTGTCACCATCAATACTGCCATTATCTGATGAGCCTTCAGTGTCACTACCAGAAGCTCCAGCTGCAACACTGTAGAGTACATTTCCAAGACTGCTGATATGCTCGCCATCACTAGCAGATTCCATCTGGTCACTGGGTACTTCACCATCTTCTAGAACTCCCATCACAATTGCCCCACTGCCGTGAGTTCGAGCATGCTGCGCCAAATTGTCAGAGCGAGAGAATTTCTTTCCGCATTCATGGCATTCAAAAGGCTTGTCTTCAGTGTGGAGGGATCTATAGTGTCGCTTGAGGTGCTCTTGACGACGAAATCGCCGGTTGCAGATTTCACAGACAAATGTCTTGGAGGGATCTTCAGTGAGAGATTGCTTGCGTCCACGACGATTGACAGGTTGTTGCTGAGAAGCGTTGCCTGCATCAGATCCGGAACCCATTGTATTGGTTTTGTTATTCTCAGAAGACTCAGACTGGCTGGGAGGGGCAGAGTTTTGCTGTCCCTCGCTTGTATTTTCCGGAGCCGATGCTCCGCTTGCGTTGTTGATGGGTAGGGTGTACTTCCGGGATCTGACTATGGAATCAAATGCAGAGCTGTCGTCTTCACAGTGAGCCTTCTTGGACTTCTTAGTGCGCTTCTCCTTCTTGATTTCGCGTTCCGAGCCTGAGGCAGGGGGGCTTGGAAGAGACGCAATTGCGAGTTGTTCAGGTTGGTCAAGCTCCCCAAAATCGTCAAGATCGCCCTCACTGATGAGGTCCTCGTGGTCAAATGTTGTTACATCCGACACAGTGCGTTGTCGTTTGCTACCGAAGAATTGAACGTTTTCCGTGGGAGGGAAATTGACGAGTCCGTTCACAAAGTCGTCCTCCGAATCGAGTTCCGAGAACTGGTCGAATGTTGGGCCGTTGTGCTGAGCACTGTTCGCAAAGCTGAGATCGTTCGAGGTAATGTCGGTAGCCTTCACAAAAGTTTCTCCCCCCAGCATAAATTTATGCTCGTCGTCACCAGCACACAGGGTTGGCAGAGCGGGAAAGTCAGCAGTTGCTGTTAATGCTGAATTTGTAGACTGTAGTTGGCTATTAAGAGCAGCGCCGACTGTGAGGTCTCGAGGGTTACAGAAATCGAAGTCTTGATCGGAAATGACAGATCGAGGATAAGGAGAAGGTGAAGGAGAAAGCGAGGGACAAGATGTGGCAGGCAGGAGCTCGCTAGCGTGGCTCATAAGCGAAGTCGGGTGAATAAACACTAAAGTTCGAACCGTCAGTCTCGCGTTTAGAGTCGAATGAAATTATACGTAGTCATATTCATCTCGATATGCACTCGCATATTCTCCAAATTGGAAAGTGGGGTTTGAGAAGGTTTACAGTCTCATACCTGGAGTCATTGGTGGAGATCCGCAACGAGCCCAATCGCCTCCAGCAAGGTTCTCGGATTGAACCTCGCCTTCGCAGCCTTCTTTGACACCTTCGAATCCTCCGAGACCGCAAAACATGGTATTCGAAGGAGTTGCGATGCTAGAAGGGCTGCTAATGCTTCCAGATGCAGAGAGAGGTGGAGTAGCCGGATAGTAGTACATGTCGGCCTCAGTGGCATCGGATTCCAGGATGAGGTTTGGTGAATGACCTTGGACTAGGATACTGGGCCTTTGATACATCGGTCGTGGGGAGGCCATTGGGGTCATGTTCGCTGAGAATGCGGCGTTGAACATCTGCGTGGGCATCGGAGGTTGCGAGCAGGACGAGTTCGGTCTAGAATATATGGGTGTTGACGGCATTCGTACATGCTGATGATATACCGGAAATTGGACGTTATTTGGCTGCTGGGTGAAGTGGCCGTGCTGACGGTTATCAGACTTGGGGTCTGGATTGTAGTAGAAGAAGGACGATTGGCCCATGGCTTGAGGGTGTGCGTATGCGTCCATTGCAAGTTCTGTCTTTTCGACTGTCTGGACAACAACATCAGTCACATTCTTCAATATCAGCAGTGCTACAGCACTCGACAGGAAACACGTACCGAGATAGTTTCACAGGGTTGAGATTCGATTTCAAACGCGAGATTAGACTACGTCTGGAACGTAGATGGTATGTATTTCGATGGTAAGCCCGAAGACCGAATTTGTTTGAGCCGACAAGAAAAATTGGATAGAGAGTGACTGGACAACAATTTCAGAGGGTCTGAGATCGTCTAATAGTGGGTTGTAGCTTCGGGGTTATTGATTATACAGGTATAGGTTGGTCGTGGTCTGAGGATGATTCGACGTGGTATTATCGACAATATGTTACAACTGAGCCCGGAATGACAACAGAATGATTCCAAAGGAAGGTACGGAAAAGATCGAAGAGGCCACGATAAGAAGCACAGATCGAAGTTATTCCAAAAGAGTGGTACAAAAAAGGAAACCGATAGGCGGTATAAGAAGGAAGGTTTGGTGATCGAGGTCAACCTGAATGAAGAACAAACGAGAGTGCGTGGTGACGGGGACCCTGCGAATAAAGTAACAGATCTTGAGAGATCAACGAGCGTGATAGAGGAAAGATAGGCAGTGGTTCGGAAGAGGACAAGTCTCAGACGAAGGCATGGTCAACGGGTGGGCCAGGAACAAAGCACCTCGCACCAGATCTGTAGTGGTTAGTTCGCGTTCAAGACCCTTGTCTGGGGAGCCGGCAAAGTGAGATGGGATGGGATGGGTTTGGGGCAAGCAATTTCTACATCTAGCCGGGTTTGGATCCATGTCTTCGTGTTCGATGCTACGCTTTCCCCTTCCGAGGCACCATTCGTCCAGGTCCTGATGCCACATCGTAGACACTTCGGAGCGGTGGGTTGGCAGTGGGTGAGAGGCGTGGGAGCAGACAGGGTTGGCCACGAACTGATTCGTGGTGCTGCAGCGAAGCGTCGAGTAGTGCACGCAGTCGTGCAGCCCGCTGGCCACTGGTCTTGCCTCGCCCCGTCAAAGCGGCGATGGCTCGGGGGCACAGCCCAAATCATTAATGTGCACTGCTGCATAAGCCCGTGGGATTATAATTATCCAGACCAGCAAGCAGGTACGATGCATTCGTGTACGAGGGTGGGCGTCATCTCCAGGACACCATCTGCTCGGGTGTTTCTAATTATTCTTTCGTTGAACCAGCAGACCCGAGCTGGTGGAGGATCCATCCGCCCCAAAATAAAACCATTCCTGACATATTATTTGTAAACCGCCATGGTCGCTGCACTACGACCGCACTTACTCTTACTACAGCCCCTCCTACAGCACTTCCTACAGCCTGCGTCACTTTACACGTACTGCTGCCCAGTGCGTGTATGGCGCTACACAGCTGCTTGATCTTGAGTTTCATAGGCCGTCGCATTCACCTGCCTATCGCCTCAGCTGCCCTTGTTCGTGTAGTCGTCGACGCCATGGGAGATGGAACTGCTGCTTTGTTATGGTTTGGCTGTTTTTCCGGCTTCGCGCAAAACCAATCATCCGGCCTGCTCCCAACGGTTGGTTCAGATGCGGCTTCTCCGAAGGCTCGGCGCTGGGGAGGAAACAGGTCTACTTTGTATACGGGAGGTAAGGTTGCTGTCACCTCGATCTTATTCGACGTGATTGACAGACGAGAGCGAGACGCGAAACACGTCGATGGCCAGTCACGCAACAAAGCACCTCTTCATGGGCCACCTGTACCTCTGATGCATGGGCAAATCAAAGTTTTCCGAGAATGATACTGGCCAACGACAACAACACCTCCCAGATGCAGTTGTGACTCGTCGGCCTATCCATCCCATCCTATCTTTTATCAGTCTATCGATAGCGATCCCAGGACTTTTCAGCCCCTTCAGCTGAATCCTACGATCGGTGCCCCACCTGCCCGGCCATGAGCAGCATTGTGGGGAAACCGTGAATCGTGAAACATCTACATTAACAGACTTTGGGACGGCAGTTGCATTTTAGCCTTTGTGCGGTTGATACACTGTTCACGATCGTATTGCCGGTCTGCCTGGAGTTTCTTCACCAAGCAAGATCGCAGGGACAAAACGAGATGTCTGCATCTCCACCGTACCACACGTGCTAGAGTCGAGAGTGCCACTAAAATACCGCCCACCACCGACACTTTCGCCGGCTCGATGCCCAATAAATAAATGAATATATACTTTGAGGGAGACCCTCAGACGCTGGCAACAAGCGCTTCAGTAGAACAGGTGTTTCCCCACAACTCCATCACGGTGTGGTATACGAAGGAATAGGGGGCGACGATGAGAAGCACCGAGAACTATTCTAATAGTCGGGGCGTCATCTCGATCCTCGCATGTGGATAACGTGTTGAGCTAAATTGGCTCCTTATCGATATCGGCGATCCCACGACACTGAACCCCAGGATGCAATGCAATAATCCTTTGCTTCTTATATCCTATACGCCTCATCATAAGCTGATTAGTTCTCTAGTCTCGGCATCAATAGCAGTACAACACCCGTTCGTCGTAGAAGTCGGCGTGTCGCCCAAATTCTTACATCCTGTCACCTCTGGGGAGAATGGGATATTTGGGAAAACGAGTGTGCTCCCGCAACGTATGACTGGTTACTTGACATCTCTGTTGGACAAGATACTGCGTCGTGCATAATTAGACTTGCATTATTACTGGCTGATGCAAGCACGCATACATACCGTCTAAACATAGCGAGCGATATTACTTCCATTATTACCATGAATTATCCGACCGAGGATTGACTCGCTGCTTTTGCACGTCACACTCTGCCTCGGCCTTGCATTAAATCGCATAATTATGGATTCAAAAGCACAATCTAAGCTGTTTTGTTCGGTGGGACTTCCAGAAGGAGCGCCTGGCTGGGAGGATCAGTCACAGAAAAAAACAAAAAGACTTCCGACCGGGGACCTTGTGAGATAGTGTGGACTCGTGGAGGGTTACTTTCGACGCAGTCCGGTTCTTATCGTCATGCACTGCATCGTTAGGCCTTCACCAATCGGGGAATGTGGCCAGCCCGTTTGTTCAAGCCCTGTCACCTTGGCCCAGTGGCAACTCTCAATTCTGCTGCAGGTACAATGCAGGTACGGAACTGCATAAGAACTCGAGTATTTTGACAGCCACATTGCTGCATCTGCAGTCGATATGTCTTCGAGAACTCGAAATCCATCTTCCCACACACCTCCCTTGACAGCCATGCGCCTCGTCCCGTGCAGAGCAATGATCTAGCCATAATTATCATAAGATACACCTCCACCGGGGCTCCGGAGAGATTTTCCAAGATCACTACCCCCACTTAGTCCAATACTCTACTTCAAACAGTAATTTTTAGGCGATTCATACGCAAAAGACGACGCAAAGCAGTAGAATTGTAAATACTACTATTGCCACTATTGCCACTATTGCCACTATTGCTACTACTGCTACTACTGCTGCTACTGCTGCTACTGCTGCTAATGCTACTGCTACTGCAACTACTGCTAATACTACTACCAGATGCTATTATTAGTCAGAGTTCCAGTCCAAAGGCAGTGGGGCTGTAGAAAGAATTCCCGATACGACGGAACTCAAAATATGCGGACAGGGGAAGAACGTGTTTAATGTGGAAAAAGACCCGCAACTTTGACTGAATTGAGTGATGACCACGTTCAACTGTTCTGAAGCCCTTGACGATAGTCTCCTTTGTGGGTCGCGGAGGCGCTGCCGGGTCGTCAAGCTCACAGCTAATACAAGACTGTTAGTTGTGCTTACTCCCGTACTAAGTAGTCTAGGCAAAGTTGAACGAAGTATGGTTGAGGGGCCAATCTCCCCCGGATTTTTACTCGGCAAATGTCAACTCCCTTTTTGCATAGAAAAGGGAAATTTAGATAAGTATTGACGGGCTAATGGGTTCACCGACCCCACCATATACAGCTCTTCAAAATGAAGCAAATAATGGCGACTTAAAGCATTCGCCAGCCTGACAATGCTGATACCGAAAGAACTTTGTTTTGTGATTACGATCTTCCTTGTGGGCCACTCGCACGATGTGACATCCTCGGCAGTGTTTTTTATTCTAACGTGGTCCCTTGTTATTCTGGCTTTAAAAGGCCCGCATTTTGATAAATTCCCTGCACGCCAGTGTTGTAGATTGATCATCATTATGCCACCGACGGACTTCTTTCTCAAGGTTGCCTGTATCTCCCGAGCCGGGAGGCGGAGGACTTCCACGTACCCTGATGATGGGACTTCGAGAATGTTTCAGACTGACGAAGAAGGTAGACCGTAAACGGCTTCGGTGGCTTCTCTAAACCCTTGTTGGCGGCAATATCCGCAGGACATTTGCTACAAATTCACGTGTCGGAAAGTCGGAAACCAACCGCTCCCGGAAATTCTTTCAAGGTCAAAGCGAAGTACTTCGTAGAAGAACTACCGTAGGTAATCGTAGAAACCCTGTGACTTAGCCCACCTTAGGTTGCTCTGACATTGTGTGTCTATGTCCCTTGAAAGGTGTGGTCCTACGATCAGTTAATCATCATAGTATCGATATATCGCTTTCCGCTTTATTGCGATATTGAGGGTTCTCATTAGGATCATGCTCTGCAAGACTACTAATAGGCATGATAATCCTTAAGAACAGGATACTATATTCGAATAGAGCATAATGAGGAACGCAATGGATGGCAGCAGACCATATGTTGTCTAACTTTGGTGGAAGCATTGAGAATGGTATTGGCAACAATAAATTGGACCCCGTCTTTATTATCCCTTCTGTTATCATCCTAGAGGTCAAGTTAAAGTTAACTCTCTACCATCTGAGATGAATAGATAAAACGTAGCGAAACATGGCTGAAATACGATTCACGAAAAACAAAACCACAGAAAGACAACTCCCAGTCCTCCTTCCATCACATTGGATTTTTTGCCTCCTTTCCTTTCTAAATCTAAAACCCAGACAAACTACTTCCCAATAAATACAAATTCTCAGCAAGCCAGGTTGGCAATCTTATTTCATAACAAGGAGTTTGCGGATGCGTGGTTTGAGCATTGATACATACATGCAAGAAAGAGACAATTATCTACCATGCGATTTTATTAGATTTATTAGATTGTGTTTCCCTTATTGCCTCCATTTTTTCCCCAACTCAACGAAGCTAAAAGGAGACATCGTAGCTAACCATGTGAAAACTTGGTAGTTCTAGCATAAATCTAGTCATCAATAGTTCCAAATCTGAATACATTTTGAGCATTAATGACTAGGTAGAGACTTTACCGCGAATCTAGCTATATCCGTGATCAGTCTTCTTTCTAATTTCCACCTAAGCTAAAAACTTTTGCGTACTCTACGGGAACGACTGCTCATCTCCTCTTTATTTCTTTCCTTTTTGTTCTTTCGACCCCCGCAAAACACAATTCTATCTTATAACTTGTGACAAGAGCGCCACAGCCCGAATCGTAGATCCCTATATCACGACACAACACAAAACTTCCGACGCAGAATTTCCTCCATGGGCGTCCATGCAAGGGACATCTAACTTTACACCAATCCAATTCAATCCCTTGCCTTCCCTCCCTCGGCTCTAGTTTCTACAAAAATACATCCACATGGCTAATGATGCCGCTGACTCGGAGACACGACATCTCGTTTTTCAAAATACGTAGTCCAAAAGAATGTGTCTTACTACACCGTGATTCGGGAAGAAAAAGCGCCCTTCCCGTTAATGCCATAGTGTTTCGGCACTGTCGTGAAACGTGGCGAGAAGAAATATACCAGAAATCACGAGGATAGCGGCGTATGCCACATAATTTTTATATTTATTTCTTTTCACTGACTCGTGTACAGTCTTCTTTAATTATATAATCTTGAAGGGGTGTCACAGTTAGCTCGGTATAACTATTTACAATGTGAGAGCTCCACAATAAAACTTCAGACACTCCCATTCAATCATTTTTCTCGCTCTTATCAATTTGATCGATCCCCTCAAATGCCGAATTGGGGAATTCAAGTCACCTCCGAACCCAAACGTTCTCAATTTTCTCAGGAACAGAGGTCCACAGCCCCTCTATATTTTCCCGCCCAGCCCCACTCAAGTCCTCTTACGAATTCTCTCGAGCCTCGAAGTATTGTGATACTTGGCTTCCAGATTTAGGGGCTAGGAGGGTAACATCATCCTCATTGTCTCTGATTCTATGTTGACCAGTTCTGTTCAGTAGACTTATCGCCATTCCCCGTTCGCTGAGATCGCTTAGGCCACCCTTTGGCTCCGGGTTCGACGTAAAGTTATCAGAAGAATTTGTAAGCCAGTGGAGGATGATGGCCGAGCAAATTACTGCTGATATTAGCCAATAGTCCGAAAAGTCCAAGCAATTCCAGATGTAGACAAGAGGTCACACCTAGAGGGCGAAGAGGAGTGGAGTGTATGGACGTGCGTAAGGGGGAGAAGCTATACGCACCATCTACATCACAAATGGTAAAGCACATCCAAGCCAATTCCCCACCGCTGAAATATAAAAAAAGACCCAAGTTAGTCGTGGTGGTCAGAAGATAAGCAAGACAGCCCCAGAGGGTTTTCTGAATAATATTACGGAGGGTCATATGATCAACCATTATTGCAACACTGGTTGAGCGTCTGAGAAGCTGAGGCTGGAGAAGGGTTTGTATGCCAGCTGGTACAAATATTTTATTCAACCCCTTTTCTAGATACGGTCGCAGACACCAGATAAAAGCCAGGGTGAGGAAGATATTGAGCATGATGTCAAGTGCAAGGAAAGCCGCCATAAATGGCCTCTGGACACCTATGTGACAGATGGGTGGATTCCCTGAATATGCTGCTACACGCCAGACAATGCACCCAGTAACCAGTGCGATCCAGCCAATAATGACGAGTGAAAATCCAAACAAGTACAGCCGATCTTGCAACCGTGTTCTCGTGGCTTCCCTGACTTTATGGACGCGTTCGACTAGAAAAAGGTACAGAGTCATTTTATGACTGAGATAAAGACAGGCGCAAATTATGGCCGCATTATCACACTGACGATGGTCGGAAAGGCCAACGCCAAAGTATAGGATGAGATTAGTGAGAGAGAAAACTATCCCAGATACATAAACAGACACAGTGAGCATGTGCACGAAGGTAAGGTCAGCGAAAGCCCCGCTTGCTTGGAGAGAAATGAGACGTTTTGCTGGGGATCGGTTAGAGATTGATTGAAGGCTGGTATGAAATCTTACCGAACAAAGAGCTTGCGATGGCGAGACTCAGAAGGCCTATGATCATCAAAAGAAGACTGCCCAACATCGACGTGGGGGATGTTGCGTCCGGGCTTCTTCTGAGTATCTGTGGTAACAGTTGGATCTCCATCGACAAATGTAGAGGTCTGTAAAAGTGGATGCGATTCAACACCAGGGTGTGATATTAGACCACTTCATCCTTGATGTGGGAATGTTGAGTCATAGGGAGTTTAGGGATACAAAATATGTCTTGAGAGAGGACGACTGTAAGGGTTGATATGTTGCTATGCCAGCGGATTGAGCGTTGTAGAGAAAAAAAGAAAGAAAAAGGTAATCTTGTAGCGATCACAATCAGTAATAGTACGAAAGAACATGTCACCACTTGTGCCTCCTCTTCTTGCTTAGATATGGTCAGGGTAGGGAAGGCGTGATGCGGTCTCATAAACCTCGCGACGGGAGCACAATCTTCGGGTTGAAATAGCTGTTGGGTTTAATGAAGAGGGGTATGATAGATCAAATAAAGCAGAAAATGGAAAGACATAAAATCTCGAGGAAATGGAATGGCCTTCCAAATGGGGCTGATTTACACATTGTTTGAAGGTTAGATAACATTCATTCCACCAAGGTGTCGAAACGCAATCTCAAACTGGACGAACAAGTGAAGAGAAGAAAGGAGAAAGAAAACATCTTGAGTCGGAGGATTGAGGGTCTATTTATACTCGCACTATTTGGACGGCTCCTCCCCTTTTCGTTGAGCGAGGTATAGGATCTTCCCATTTTATATTTTAACGATCTTGAAATCAACATTATCCCTGGCCGCGGATCTCAACCGTCTCTTGCGGCTTTTAGGTATCTTCAATTGCATCAAATGATTTAATAGAAAGACGCTTGTCTTGCAAATTAACAAAAATCGCTATGCAATGCTCGGAAATATCACAGAACGCTCAAAAGCCCACCAGTTCCATGAACTCCTATAAAAATACAGATGCAACACCAGCATTCACAAGTCATCCCAAAATCACTATACCAGGCTTTGCTAGACGCAATCGCTAAAAATTCATACTTGAGGGAACTTTCATTGTGATTTGGCTGAGAGACAAGGTCCTCGGCGCACCTTTGCCACCATTTGGTATCTCACCAAATATGTCGTCTTCTTTCTCCTCACTTGGTGTCCGGAAAACTTCGGTTTCATAACGTACCTCATCATCACTATCATCTTGTTCAAAACTCGAGAATTCACCCGCATCTCCGGCTTCATGCGCCAGTTGGCGATTATGAATAGAGATGTGAGGGGCAGAAGCAGAAGAGCGTAGAATTTGGATCTGCTGCTGAAGGCTTCTCACAGTGATTTCAAGATCCTGGCGTGCTGATTGCTCCGCATGTATCATGTTCGTGAGGGTAGAATAGTGATCCATTGTTAGATGTCCGTCCTTCGGGATTGTTGGAGAACTTAAGGGTATTGCACGAATAGTAGTTGACGTGGAAAGGGGTCGGCCAGATTCTTGCAATGTATTAAGGGTTGTCTGATCATCCGCAAAAGTGGGATGCGGCGGCAGACTGTCAACGAAGGAGGGTTGGTAAGAATTATTGGTGGTTGGACGACTGCTTCCATAAGAAGATGAGCGCTTTTGATTCCCATGTAGCCTTTGGTTTGGTGGCTGTCTTGGTAAGGAAACGTCTGAAATATCGGTCGTTGGACTGCGCTCCCTTCGTAAGATCCTTTTGGGTGCGTCTTGGATTATTACAGAGTCGTATCCTGTCCGTTGATGGATTTGGGAGATGACTTTCTCCATATGTGACATCCGAGCCTCAAGCGTGGAGACTCGCGTTTCAAGACTTGCAGCTTGAGTGATCTTCATTCCAGCCATTTCACTAAGTGGCCCGAAATTGAATGGTTGTGGGTAACCCTGAACGGCCTCCGGGATGTTCTGCTCATCTACTAGGATTGGCTCCTCCGCTTCTGCTTTATTTGAAGACATAGGAGAAATTAAGCCTGGATCATAGCTCTCTCTCCAATATCTGATTTCATCGCTACGTCGCCTAGGGACGCTCGCTATTCCTGTTGGCGCATCCCGTAAATGACCAAGGCTCCTTGAACGTCTATTCGGATGACTACCGCTTGTCACGGCCATACCTAAGCACAGGGAGGTTAGTAACTGCTTATTCGGGACGTCTTTAGAGCATGTATGCTTCTGGGACATGGTCCAAGAGCAAGGCTCTTGAAATAAGAGAAATTGAGGAAATTGGGTCTCCCCTGGAATCTCACATACCAATGATTCCTTGAGGCCTTTCACTCGAGAGTGCTTTGCTACCTCTCACATGGCTACTGGAAGGTCGGGGCGAAAGTCCAGTCCTGAAATCTGTAGCCCCAGGGGTCTTATTTGGAGTATATAACCTGCTTGGTGTTGTTACCCTCCGGGATCTATATTCATCTACTGGTGTAGAACTCCGATTTGAGTCAAGGACTGAGCCCTGTACGTGGAAATCATCATTGGCTATAGAGTGGGAATGTAATCCTCGATTCAATTCATTTATAGGTAAGGAGGTGGAGCGTTGTTGAGAAAGTGGTGTCCCTTGTGGGCTTCGATTCAATGCTGTTGGGTCCTAAATATGTTAATTAGCATGGCACATTGACATATGGAGGGGGAAATGGCTGACACTGAGATGGTGGCCAGCACGTGTGACTGTAGGTTGTGGCCCGCTCGGAATTGAGGACATTGAGGGTCTCTTCTTGCCAAAGAGTCGCCCAATGACAGATTTCAAGGTAGATTTCTTCCGTTGGTGTGTTCGCTCTTCCAATTCCCGCGGCATCACGGTGGAAATCCGCAAAGAGGTTGACTGGTCTGCACGGCGTGTAGGCGCTTCATAGGATGGTCTCCCAGCACTTGGGATATCTCGGGCGACCCCGCGAGTATCAACGAGTTCAGGCCTGGCAGTTCCATCTTCCCGAGCAATATTTCCCTGTGCCGTGGCAACAGAATCCCGAAGTTGGAGTTGCTTTTCGAACCCTTCATTCCCCAGGGGAGTGGCAATGCCTGCTCCAGGCGTCCTAATCGGAAACTCGTCATCCACGAATGGTATTGGCGCAGATATCTTTTTAGCCCTTATATCGGTACTCTTTTGCCCGGACTTAAACTTGTTCATGGTGTAGGATTGGTTCTGGTCCGCTCGAGATTCATAGGCTTATCGAGTTTGACAAAATGCGGAAAGTTATAAATCTGTTGGCCTGGACATAACTGGAGGGAAGAGACCTGAGGGGGAGGTGCTGCATCTTAGAACACACATATATCAATATTCAAATAACGATTAGTGAAGAAAAGTCCTCCCCCATGCGAGGACTCATCGTTCATATATCCCGAGCCGTCGGTCAGTGGGCAGTAGGCAGTAGGGATAGGGAGGGTCCTGGTGGTCTGTCGATGAAACGGGATATGATAACAGAGCGAGGTATGGGCTAAAATAGAAATTGGTGGTGCAAGCTCCATAGCTAGGCCAGGTAGGTGCACCCCTGCGAGCCGCATTCAGAACGATTGCACAGCCTACACAACGCTATATACACTATTACCCCACGTCAAGCTAAAGATCGTGGAAATGAGACAAGGTCAAAAGCGGATGAGCGGCCCACGGCCTGCATGGCATGGCGTTGGTTCCTTCGAGGTCTTCACCCGAGACATCGTAATAATAATAACGATCTCTCTTTGCCTAGCCCTAGGTGGGTTGTCGGCCTGAGGAGAAAAGAGGACCAGGTAGGCAAATCAATCAATAATGCAAGGAGCCCGGCTAGAGATCTTCATCTTCATCCCTGACGGAGCTCGAGAATGGAATGGAGCAAGCCGGACAGATCCGTGGACGGGACAACATGCTGCCATGCTCCGAAATAGAGAGAGGCATCTTTGCCGTACTCACAGGTTCGAAGCTTTCGAAGGGGCCGCAGGATTTCTTGGGCAAATTTCAACGTGCTCATTGCTGCAGCAGAGACGGCGCTAAATTGCAGATGCAGGTGCTGGTGCAGGTGCAAGTGCAAGTCAGAGAATACGAAGACGAAGGACGTGCGACGTCGTCCACTTCTTTTTTCGGAGAAATGGGGTGAAGCAGCCTGAGTAACTTCTGCACGTCGCGAATGCAGCTCGTGTGAGGAAAATACCAATCACCTTTGCTGCGTGAAATGATTTGTGAAAGTTTGAGGGTCATAGTCATTGTCATAGCCATGGTCAGAGCACCCCGCAGGCAGGTGAAAGCGCCCAGAAATTCCAACGAATATCATCCACGTCTTTTTCTACGCTCCCAAAGCTATCCTTGGCGTCATGAGGGGAAATGATCTGATTCGAGCTGTCTTCCTGCATACTAAAGGATTTCCTGGTGGCGCGCACTCTTTCTTGAAGAAATGTTGCATAAGCATATGCTTTCGCAGCCATGATAGGTGCCCTCAGAATATGTTGTCGCGAAGGAGTTCTCCGCCGGAGCTCAATCATGATCGCTGATAGCGTTTTATTGACGGGAGTTCATCGTTAGATGAAACAGCCTCCCGGATGCGCGTTCGTCATTCGTCTGATGCCGTGCAACCCCTGGCGTGCGTGGCATGCCAGCTCATCTCATAGGCCTCCTGGCAGAAGGGGAGGGCGAGAAGATCTAGTTAATTGGCCTCACTACTGTATAAACGTCTAATAGTCGCAAAACAAAACAACTCATTGTGCATTCAACGATGCTAGCGAAGGATACCGTAAATCTGAATTCTCCTCTAGAAATCCCATCCACTTTTGGAGAAATCTGCTTCCTCTGCAATGATCATTAGCTTCACGTCTCAGCAATCGTAAGTGCGGGTGCTTCGGCGGGTGTCGTTTGAACTCACGATGCGACAGTCTCTGAATCCCCAATAATTGTCAGAGAGCGTTTGGGCCTAGTCATTGCAACTGTTTCTTATGTCAGCCACAAAGTTATACTTGCATCATGTTGGAATCAACCTTACCATTCAATCGGCGCTTTTCCCCTAAGAAACCGACTTCGTGCTTCGTGTTACTTCTGACAAGACTGACAATGATAGCCTCCTTTTCTCTGCCCTGAAACCCATCAACACTTCCTAGCTCAATACCAGGGAAGGCTTCTTTCATTGATCGGGCCATCAAAGCAAGTTGGGCGTTGTAAGGCGTCACAATGGCGATATCTTCAGGATGTACCCCTGCGTCGACCAAATTCCGAACGTGCCTTTTCGCCAGAATTGCCTCCATCTCATTACTCTTACTTTCTCCCATCATCCCTTTGCCAGCCCTTTTGTCAACATCTTCCTCCTCATCCTTTTCGGGAAAGTCACCACCCTGTGTATCAAAGAAGATAAGAGGCTCGGTGGTGTCTTCTGTCTCCTTGACCTCGTAGGGCAAGTCCTTCAGAAGCCTTCCTTTTACTCCCTCAGCAGCCAATAATTTCGATTCATACAACTCGTCTGATGGAAATCTCATAATTCGTTCATGCATCCGGTACTGCGTAGTCAGCATCTTCTTGATTCCTGGCCCATGCAATGCTAGCAATCTGTCAAATAGAGTTGTCTCAAGTGTCATTCCTTTTATGATACCTTCAGGTTTGGTCTTGGGCTTCGTCTTTGAGTTCAGCGATTTGATTGTGGGAGGCAACTGAAGGTGGTCACCGGCTAGGACTACCTTTTGGGCGCTGAGCAACGGAACCCAACATTGAGCTTCCAATGCCTGACTCGCCTCGTCGACAATGACAACATCAAATTTCTCGTCCCTCAACTGAAATCCACCGGCGCCGTGTAAGGTAGCAAGGACAACTTTACTTTCCCGAATGAGTGTACTCACGCATTTCCGTTCTCGTTCTCTGAATTCTTTCCTCAACTCCTTGAGATCGGTGTATATAGCCTTTCGTTCCCTACCGCTCTTGGTCTTGCGAATGGAAGCTTGCTTTGCATCCATTTCCTTTCTGACATCTTTGACAATAGCAGCTGCTTCTGAAGTTTGAGTCAAGACATCCAACGAATGATTGAGAACCGATGGTAATAGTCTGGCGGGGTGGCCTAATCGCACAATGGGAATCCTATGCGGAGCAAGTCTTTCGACGATATTATCAACAGATATGTTTGATGGCCCGCAGACAAGCACTCGCAGGCCTTTCTTGAGCATCTGTAGAATAAGTTCAATCAATGTATGAGTCTTGCCAGTCTAAGGCACAAGTTAGTTATTTGTGCATGGCGGAAAGGTTGAGTTAAGCACTTACTCCTGGCGGTCCATGAATGAGAGCCACCTCTCTGGAAGCCAAGGCAAACAAGATAGCATCTTTCTGAGAATCATTCAGGCTTGGATCAATCCACTCAATCTTACCACCCCCATCTCCAAGATTATTTAGATCATTCGGCACCTGAGAAAAGGAACTGAGCCCAAACAGAACCATGACAAAACTAGAGTAACCATCCGACTTCATCTTCTTCAGCCTTTCCATAGTCTGATTCATCCTATGCAGCTTCAGTATCCATTTCGAATAGAATCGTCAAAAAACTTTACCTCTTATAGGTAACATCATTAGCCAACTTCACCACCCACACCCTCTTCATGCCCGCCACATTATCATCATCATCCCCATCCAAAGCCACCCAAATAGCCTGCCTGCCCACCCTCGTAACCACCCCTCGACTCCCTTTGGCCTCCAACTCTCTCACCTCCCGCTTCCTAGCACTTCCCGCCGGCTGTTCAGCCACCACCACAATATCCCCCGTCCGAATCCCATGCTCCGACAACTCCCCGTCACTACTCGTCGCAGCATCCGGCCCCAGCTCCACAACCGTCTTCCCTCCTAGCCCCGTGCGCTGCGAATTCAGCACGAGGTTGGTGATGGCCAGCCCGGCACGTTGGAGCGATGTGGGTGACGTATTCGAGATCAGAGACGATGTTTCCTGTAACTCGGATTGAAGCTCTTGGTCTAGGAGAGCGAGTTGCGTGGTTGCGAATGCGGGAATGTCTACGGGACTTTGGGGTGCCATCCTCGGGTTGTGGTTTGGTTTCTCTACCTGGTATTGGATGTCATTTGCGTATCACTTAAATCCTTTGACATAGAAATTAGTATCCTCGTATTTTATTGGCATTAGTCGGTTTCCGACAATAGATATTGTAAGTTGTTCAAAATATTAAGATAGAAATCAGGTGCCTGATACCTAGAAGTTGCACGTGATTTTTTTTAGTGACCTCCCTTCATTCTACAGTGATTACATAGGTACATGGTGTATAGATGAGAGGAATGAAATCAGCTTGGGGCGGGCGAGAGGAGAGGACAAGCGTCTATTCAGAATTATGAATCCATCGGTGGAATAAGAGCGTGCGTAAATACAAAGTTCAAGGAAGACTAAAGATGGAGTGAGCTGTAAATAATTTTTATATACCTAGATTATGATTCATACGTCCAGTTTGTTCTCTGTTATGATACTCTCCAATATACTCCGTAAGGGATTCCTGAATCCTCCAACCATTATACTTTCCCATTAAACCCAGCTACCGAAAGAGCCTTTGAGCGACCATCATTCACAGATTTTCGCCGGCAGGGGGTCTCACCTGCGCGGCTTCTTACCGCCGCTGACATACTTCCTAAAGTTCATGACACCCACAACCTCTATATCTGCGCCTTAAATAGATATAAATCTGTTCTAGAAATCGATATTTTTCGCCCTTCATCGCTTCTCGTGTTGCCCTGGTTCAACTACTACAACGATCACTAGGGATGTGACCATCAAAGCGAGCGTAATGGCAGCAACCAAAGCAATGCTCCCCCTGCTCGCCGGGAATTTCCCTCTGATTATCCAATGCTGACTCTCAAAATATCTGTGGAAACCAACAAAGAGTATGGCAATGCTTATTCCAAGAAATGTTGCCCCGAGGGGTTTGCCCATCTGTCGGAGATGTTTATATGGGTCTGAGCCGCCGGTGCTTGTAGATGTAGTATTGAGGCGGAATCTACGGGATTATGAGTTCGCGTACGTAGATACATGCAGAGACGGTTGGAGACTTACAGTTGGGTGATGGCAATGCCAATTGACGCAAAGGCGAGGGATGTCCTTAGCCATGCGAGGAAAGTCCGTTCTTCAGTTATATCAGTCTCGATTCTCGGATTCCAGACTTGTGGCGAACTTTACCCAGAGCCAGGTGATCTCTAGCCACACTGCCTTTATTCTCAAGCTCAATTGACCCATACTTGGACAAAAGCTTCGCCTGCCACGATTGATGTGCATCCTCATCAAGACCGGTACCACCAGGCTGTGGCACATGTGCCAGTGTCCGGACACTCGCTGTATTCGGTCGCGCAGCTCGTGGTTCCTTCCTCTGTGTGCTCTGGTAATCCACGTCCTGCCCACTCGCATTCTGGACAATGCTGGTTTCTTCGTCTGCACTGCTCTCAGTAGAACCTGGATTTCTAGGCATACTCGTTGAGGGAGTGGTTGCTGCAGTACTCTGGAGAGCGATTCTACTGGATCGGGCTCCTTTTGAAACGCTATCAATCCGGTCCTTGGGCAAGTGGTGCACAGCTTGCGCGGGATCACGCGGATGTGCAGAGTTCGCAACAGCAGCCATTTTCTCTCGGCACAGAGCTTCTCAAAGGCAAGGGTTTGAGGCTTATTGGGGGAAGATGGTGCAATAACTAGGGGGTGGATGCAGGGAAAATACCCACGAGAGATCCTCCCGTGCTGTTTCTTTTTGGTCTTCATCACATGACGCAATTTCTAGTGGCTTTACCTACCATAGCTTGTATCTTTTGGTCCACAAATTTTGGGTGGAGATAATACGAAGCATAAATATACCGAGGGGCTAAGTGAGATATCATCCCGTCACAGATCATTCTTTACTCCATTCACGTCATATGTACCTTGGTTTGATGAAACAACCTTGAATTATGTACACGAATTGAAGTGAACGTAAATCAAAGCCGCTATGCTTGCAAGGCAAATATCACAAGGAGGAACAAGAAGGTGAAAAAGTAGGTAGTGAGTACACAGGAGTCAGACGAAACAATATCTGGTGCTTGCAAATTTGTAAAGAAAGCAGTGTAACTGATCAGATGTTTTTCCTTTCACGTCCTCTAGACTATCAAACTGATGCGGTCCGTAAAATTTATACACCCTGTTAATCACGCTACAAGCAGAATCGATGTTCGTATAGATATCGAAGGACAACCGCTGAGAATGCGAGAAGCTAACGACTAGACGTATGCAAAGAGTGCCTGCAGCTTCTCAGAAGCTGTATGAATAAGGACATCGTGCCAAGGGTTCCAGAAAGATACATCTCAGATGGCGTGAGGGCTATGATAACCAAGGGAAGCTGAAGCAATCCGGTGTGCCGTGAAACATCCATCCGTTAAGAACACTGCGCTCCCCCCCGCAAGCACCAAGAATGAGCCACCATACCTATCCACAATGTTGTGTTTGTACACACAACCACCTTGCAATAATGTAACAAACATTAACGACATTGAATACAAATGGAAACGAGTGCGATTTTTTTGGGCGAGTTCTGAATGCGTGGGGGCTTGTCCATTCACCGTTCAATGTTAGATCAATGCAGGTGAGTAGAACCATCTCCTACTATCGACCACCTCGCAGTTCGGGGGAAAACAAAGTGACATCGTGACTTGCAACCGTACAAAGCGTGCAATTAGAATATGTACTGGGAAAATGCACACGATAACAAGTTGAAGCTTAATTAGAGAAGACGAAAGTCGCCGTTCCCGTGACCGACGCCTAGTAATTGTTAGAGATTACAAGATTCCCGGCTCGAGAGAAGGAAACTTACGGTACATCCGGTGTCGGACTCAACGCCATTCGTATAGAACTTCCCCCCCTTGTATGAGCATACACCGCTAACGCCGCCGGTAATTGCAATATTGAAATCGAGTACACCATCGGGATTGGTGGGCTTGTTAGGGAAGATAGAGATGAAGGTTTCACCTGTAGTACTCTTGCCGGCACCGATGTTGACAGGTGCCCAGTTACCAGTGTTGGAGCCACTCTCTCCCCAGGTACAAGCTTTGTCGACACTCACACCTGAGGGGTTTATGTAGTATTGTGCTGTAGTGGCAAGGTCCTTCCACGTGAAGTAGTCACTGGAGTCAGGGCAGGTGAGGGGATATGTCTGCCCGGCAAGAGTGTTCAGTGCAACCGTCTCACTCTCCGTTCCTGGGTAGTCGGTACGGCAAATAGCAACGTTCGTGCCGAGGTTGTTTGTTACTTCAAGATTGCCCACACCAGCCGTGCAAAGTTGAGAGACGCCGGGTCTGGAGAGCTCCAGCATCCCATCTGGGTTGCAGTAAATACCCCCAAGAGATTGGCCAGTGTTTCCTTGGGCGGCTGGCCACTGGGATTTCTGATAACCAGCTGGGCATGCGTAAGAGCAAAAAGAGTTCTTGGTGCATGTGCTGCCTGAAATCGCGGTCTCGATGTAGCTGATGACCGCATCGGTAAGGCTGTAGTCGGGGACGTTCTGAATACCAGTCCATCCACCGAGTCCAAGCCAATCAGCGGCAACTGCACCATAAGCCGACGGGAAGGTGGAACAAGGGATAGTGCCGCTCGGGAAATCAGCATCAACGCCGCCGCCGCTGGAGGTGGCGGGAGTAGCAGCCGCGGGAGCGGAAGAAGACGGGGCCGGGGCCACATAAGCTGCTGCTGTGGATGAGGTTGTGGGGGCAACATAAACCGAGCTCGAGGTCGAAGTAGCAACAGGGGTCGAACTGGGGGTGGAACTAGGGGTGGTCGAGGTAGAGCTGGAGCTGCTGCTTGGCTTCTCAAAGAACTCAGCAGCGGAGACGGGGGCTGCTGGCGTCGGAGTAGCAGCCGCAATGCTTTCGCCAATGATAACATATTTTCCATTTGCGAGACCAGCCTCAACCTCGCTGTCTGGGAGGATCTGGCCGTCAAGCTCGAAGAGAGTTACGGTAGGACCCGGAGCGGTGACCGTGACAGCAGCATCACCATCGCGAGCCTGAAGATGAGATCCATGTCTTGCGTGGAGGTGGGCATGATTGTGGGGTTGAGCTGCCGCCAGAGTAGCCGCGCCTAAGAGCGCAACTTGAGTAATCTTCATTGTGAAGAAGTGGATTCATGCACTATGAATAAACGAAACGACTGTCCCGAGTCTCTCAAAGACCCTCACGATATTCGATAGATGCGATGGATACGTGTGGATAGACCGTCGTATGCGAGAATCTAGACAAGAAGTGTCATTAGCCTTTCGATCTCTGTACCAAGTCTCATCATCCCCAGGCCCAGCGACACGACGCGGCTTAGCCGCACCCAATTGTTTCCGCGACATTAATCTAGCAAGAGACATACATGATGATTTAACCGATTCCCGCGGATCTGTGACTATGTTGACGGTGGTGGGACACGGATCGAGAGGTAATGGACGTGGGGAGGGTGAGGGTGAGGGCTGAAAGGTGAAATTTGTTTGGATTTGTGTTCTTGGGGATTGGTGACGAGGTTGATTAAATCGCTGTTCCAAAGGAATGTGGTAGAGATTCGAGAATCTCAGAGTTGGGAGGGAATGCTTGAAAGAGAGAAAGAACCGCGGAAGGTTGAAGGGTCTTGACGACGATGGTGGTAGACAAGGAGATGAAAAGGAAAAGGGTGAGAGGTAGAAGAAAGGGAGGGCGCTGGCGTGCAGGGGCAGATTGGTTTCGGCAGGGATGGGGAAGAGGCCAAGTGCGCGCGCCAGATCCCAATGGAGATTAGCGGCTAATTTGGGAAGGCGCAGAACCGGCTGAACGAGAGCCAATAATGTGGCGAAGGGACCTGGCTTGGCCAGGGGTGCTGGCAGTAGGGGCGGCGTGGACCTAGTAAGAAAGTGACCATCGGGATACGGTGATCGCCTCCAGATTCAGGCCAGAATAATAGTCCTAGTCCTCACGCTCAGACAAGCGTGCACCCATACTCGTAATCACAATTATACCAGATCCAACAACCGACAAAACCAAACGTCCTTCGTATGTACTGGTCCTGGTCCTGGCACTGGGTTTGTGCTGTACGGTCTCTACGACAATACGAAGGCTGATGGGCTAGAACCCCGGCGTACGTGGATGTCGCACTGTTGGTGATTCTATGTGCTGGTCGCTGTTTTCTTGTTCTTGTTCTTGTGCCTGTGCCTGTGCCTGTGCCTGTGCCTGTGCCTATGCCTGTTGTGTATGTCTTGTACGCTAGCCAGGACGGTAGTTGCAACATACAATTTCCCCTTGTCTTGTCCCAGTTCGCTCAACGCCAGGCTTTTGGGGAAGGTCTCTTGGTCCCGCCGGCACTGGGAGACAGACGTGTGGAGGATACCAATTTCGGTTGGCGGTGATAATTTCTGCAACGGGACGGAGTGGCCAGTAGTCGGAGATCAGTTGTTGATCCTTGGCAGTGAAATAGATATCGTCGTCAGCAGTGTGAAGTTGTGGAATCAATAGCAGACCCAGATCAATTTGGATTTTCTCTATAGTAGTCTTGGAAAAGTTTAACTAGTAGTTGTTATAAATGAAGCGAAAATCTTCGTAACAATGCCGTTACTCCTTAAATATGGCCGACCCCATGATTCACAAAGGTAGGTGTATACATTCCCGCGTGAATAAATCTCACGGACCATTTATGGCCTATGACCTATACAACTCAAACCAACAGGTTAGAACTCAACCAGTGTATTAATTCGTAAGAATCGACGCAGACGGGTCAAATTTAGGGCCAAGGTGGGGGGGGGGGGTGGTGAGCTTCCTTCGCCTGCTGTAGGATCCTCATGCAACTTGCATATTTCGATCCAGGGTTGCACTCAACCGTTGGCGGCAAAAGTTAGATGGCGTTCGCTCCCCTGCAAGTATGATTCAATTATACAGCCCAATTCAGGTACGAATTTACTCCTATTGGACCCTCGCCAGACCAGACAGGACCGGGGCTGATGTCCAAATAATGGACAGTAACAACTTTGTTTTGGCTAGAAGTATTGGGTATGACGACAAGTACGACCAGCAAACATTCCGCTGAGGTCCTGGTAAGAATGTCGAATTATGACCTAGCTACCTGATGACTGCATTCCATTCCAATCGATGAAGGGGTATATCACGTGATGTCGCAGGCTTTAATAGTAACCAAACTTATATAACACAACTAGGGGCTGCCAATATATATATTTTCGGCGGGAAAAGCGTAGTATAAAAAGGCTCAGAATTAGAAATATGTTGTTGATACCCCAGAAGAAAGCGAAGAAATAAATCCAAACAAACGCACAGACCGTATCCACACGTGATGCCAATCTCACCCCAGATATCTATAGGGGAATTTAGACAACAGCTATGCTTTAATGGTAGGTAACTCAAGTTGGATATGGGACTTTGAAAAAGGTCGAATTATGTAATATTCCGTAATTTTTGGATCAAAAGTAAAGTTTAATTCTCCTACAGAGAGTCAACATTACCGACCCGTAGAAAATGCTGAAAACGTGCTTCCTTGGCATGCGGCCTTACTTCTAGGTTGTCGTCACGCTCATAAACTGACCCCTCAAATATGTCTAGATGAGGCGTAGTAAAACCGTATGGAGTCGTTCCGTGGCTGTCAAACTGTCAAACTGTCAAGCAATGCCACTAAACGATCCAAGCCGCATGCCAAGAAATTGAGGTCCAGCGTCAACCAAAAAATCATCCAGCCATCGCTCGACCTTCTGATTATTATATGCAGGTTCCATATCACACACACTCTTCCATCCTTACCTGACTCTATTTACTTCCTCCCTCAGCCTGGATTCGTTTGCCGTATCAAAGGCACTATAGTGAGTGTGTGGGAGAATATCATAGGGCTCGTCGGGCTATGAGAGAGAAATTGGGCTGCTATGCAAAGGGGACAGACCCAGGTGAAGGGAGTGACACGTGGCTAGTTTACCGTTGTGCTCAAAGACATCGGGATTATGCAAACAGCCGTGGAATTTCCCACCAGCTGATATGTTAGAACAGACCGGCACCCGAGCGATACGCTCAAACAACAAGGAAAGGTATTATCTTGGCTGAGATGTGTTGTGGATCTGTCATGGCATATAACTCGTGATTGCTTCAAAATACAAGGTAACCCCGAAAAGTCCCAACCCGAGAAGTCCAACGAAATCAATCAATCTCAATGACAAACTTGCCAATTCCACCCTTGCCATCCAAGATTTGCTGGCATCCCTTGCGGATCCCCTCAATGTCTGAGAGCGTTGTCTGCGTACCAACAATTGTTTTGATTTTGCCTTCGTCCACCCATCTAGCCAACCTGTCTAGATCTGCTGCATTGGGATCCATAAGAATATAGCCATAATCCACGCCATGCCACTTAGTCCAAGTCCTGAAAAACCAATCCACACCATTCATTAAGTATTCAATGATGAGCGGCATATCGGTCATGTCTTTCTTGAAGTTGGTGCCAGAAGGAACGGTGCTGATGCTGGCAATCACACCTCCTTTCTTCATGACTGATAGACAGGAAAGTGTATTTTGCACAGGGTCGAACATGTAATCCACGGTTCCCTTTCCAACTGCCTGTACCGTATCCTCTTTCGTATAGTCTACCACCTGGTCAACCACATCTGGACCCATCAGCTCTTTGATCTTGGGGATCTTCCCTGTTGAGAGCGTAGTGATAACCTTCCCAGCCCCGAACACATTTTTCGCAAGCTGAACACCAAAGGCCCCGGTGCCACTCAATCCTCCAGGGACAAAGACAGTCTTCCCCTTGAGGCCACCGGGAAGTAATTTCTCACCCCGCTCGAGACATTGAAGGGCGACGAGAGCCGCAAGAGGCATGCTGGCCGCTTCCGCAAAGCTCAAAGACTTGGGTTTCAGGGCCGTCGTGGACGCGGTAGACAGCGCATACTCTGCCACCGTACCGCGATATTTTCCAAGCACGCAAGTGTAGACCTCATCACCTAGCTTAAAGTTCGTGACGGAAGATCCAACCGCAACAATAATCCCAGCAGCATCGAAGCCCACGAGGAAAGGAAACCTTCAGCCAGCCAGTCAGCCAATATAACAATTTCCTCGAGAAAAGGATTCGAAGCTCGAAGAATAGAGGTAAACAAACGTGTTTTTCTTCATTATCTTAGTCATTCTAGGAACCGTTAGTGAGGAGGTAGGTACAGTACAGTAAGCTATCAATCAACCGGGGAGAAATACCCTGAAGCGATCTTGACATCGATTGGATTGATTGACGCAGCGTGGACTTTGATGATAACTTCATCGGGCTGAGAAATTCTGGGAGTTGGGACCGTAGCCAGAGCATATTCCGAAGGTTTGCAGTATCGCGACAGAGCAATGGCCCGCATCGTACTTTGGATTTTGGTAGCCATGATGATGACGAACGCGGGTTTCCAGAGTTGCTGCTACTGTACTCGTGGATGAAGTGGCTGCTGGCCGCTACTTTTATGGAATGGAACGAACAAACGGGTGGGAAGTTGCACCGACTCGGAGACTTTTTTGGAGGCGCCGGAATATGTAAAGATTCTCAGGTTCCGGGGATGTAACACAGGGTGAATCAACATCCCAAGATAAATAGTGAATGAATTTTAGCGAAACTTGTGCTGAATTACCTTGACTAGAAACAAATGGCTTGTATTGGCAAGAGGCTGAACTGTCTGGTCACAATTTAGTTTCAAATGGAGGTATTTATTTTGCCTTTACTCTAGCAAGCATCAATAGAGAGATTTTGCCACGGATATTGATGGGGGGCCTTTATGCTTTATTAACCCAAATTTCTATATTCGTAGTAGCTCTCTGCTGGGATACAAACTTTGAATTCTCAAGTATGCTATTCAAAATCATTTTTTTTTTAAAAATATTAATAGGGCGATCTAGCTCAGAAAAGTGTAAAGGCTCCCTCCGTGCTAGTAGTAAGTCGATAAAAGGCGCGTTGCCCCATCAAGATACTAGATCATATTATTGAATTATAAAAGATCCGGGGCAAACGGAAGTTTAAGAAGTTGTAATAAGCAACTCAACAAGGACTACATACAGTATTTGGTCACGTGCACTCCCCTAGTCGGGATACTAGGGTATGTATTATAATCCTATTTCTCTTTACATCTAGTCCAGCGATGTAGTGGTAATGGGCTTTCTTTTCTATAGATAATGTCGAGGGCATCAAGGATCATTGATATCTCGAGCTCCAATCAGCAGATAACAACCCCACCGCCTCCAGCTGCCCTCCTTTCACTCTCCAAAAGCCATGCGCCTCCTTGTGGACCGCTAGAATCCAAGCTCACAGTAGTCTTTCTGGCATCACTAATGACCCTGATTGTCTCAGCACAATTTCTGTAATCCGTCTCACATGTTATATGTGTTTGTTTAGCTTGCGATGCTGCCTCAACCCCAACGCCACCAGGATGAATAGGTTTGATCTCCACATTTGGGTAAGGCAGAAAGCCATGCCGCAATGGGATCAAAATCACAGGAAAGGATAGCTTCTCGTTAAGCTCATTCGCCGCAACAGGGACTTTAAAGTGACCCTTCCGTTTTCCGCCAATTAACCAGGTGTCAGGTGCTCCCGAAACCTCATAGACAAACTCAAGATCTTCAGTTTGACCGCCTACGTTGGGTCCAGATGGTATATTAGGGGCCCCGAATACCGCTCCCCACTTTCTTGTCCATTTGATAGTCAACGTTGCCGAGATCGGTTGATTAGAAGCTACGAGGTCTGTGCTTGCTGGGACTGATGATCTCTCGAGTAATTTCAAGTCGGCCGTATGTACAATCGTCACGGAAGGTATGTCGACAGGAATCACGATTGACCGACTGGTTACAATAGCATCAGTGGTAACGGGTATTAAGGGAATGCAAGGCATTTGGTGCTGCCATTCTTGAAGCTGTTTGGCAAGTAAGTCTGCGATGTCTTCATTGTCGTCAGATGAATGACCAAGTCCAGAGAAACATTCCCGCCATCGGACATCAGAGAGAATAGATGTCGATACTTCGCTTAGGATTGCAGTTCGTTCAAGATCGTAGGGTGTCAGACGTCCTCGGAACTCCGTAAGAACAATAGATATCATGAGACGGATGTAAGGATATAAAGAAGAATCCTTGAACATTACATAGAGAGATTCTGTAATGGCGCTATCTATTTCATCCTCAAGACAGATATAGTGTAGCACTAGTGATAATGATGCCGCCCTAGATTCTTTGCTAGAATCCAATCCAACTTGTGGAGTGGCGGAATCTGATTTGGTGATTTTGTAAAGTATTGATGCGGGTTGACGGGGAAAGATTACCACAGGATTCTGGAGTGAAACACCGCATTGAGCTTGAAAGACCTCGGAATTCTCTAACTTGGAACTTAAAAGACGCAGTGGATTTATGGTCGCGGATGAAATAGTGAATTTGGAGAATAGTGCGTTATGTTTAAACACGTCTTGGACATTTACACCCAGAGGTAGCATAATAGACATAGTAGTCGTAGTCGCGAAAACGAAATTTCCTTTCTCCGTCATATAAGATATTTCCAGTCTGAGTGAAATATCGTTAACCTCATGTTCTAGGTTGAATGGCATTCGAAACTTAGCCTTTGAGTCAGATTCCATGGCACCAAATCGGATCACGCCTGCCTCGGACTTCCTGGACAGAACAACTGACCCCTCAACTATTTTGGCTTCGCTGGTTTGAAGCCTTAGTCCGGCAGTGGCTGCTCGAATATGGAGTTCGCCACTGGTAACATCATTCCAGCCAGATGACAACTCGATTTCTAATGAACGATTGCGGTCTAAATGCATGTATCTGGATGCAGATGATCTCACATCGAATGCTTCAGTTCGATGGTAAATGAGGAGCTTCGGACATCTGAAAAACGATTTTCTTTTACTAAATGCTAGGCCAGTGGATTCATGCACATATTCGAGAATCATATTCGCAACCTGGAGGACAACATGATTCACCACATATGTGCCTGGAATGATAATCTATATCGAGTTAGTATTTGCGGGTAGGAAGATAGAGGGTCACATACATTACTCTGAACTTGTAATCTGACGACGCCATTCTGAAACAGAATCGGGCCCTTAGTTTCCAGCCAGATCTCACGATGATTATCGCCACTTATTGAAACAGCTTTCACTTTCCCTCTTTCGACGTTCAAGTTGTCAGGCAGTAGATATTGGAGCTCAAGTTGGATCGCAAAACTATCCATTTCAGGATGATATCGAGGGGTACCGTCCACGATAACATGACCAAAGAAGCTCTGCAATGGTACAGAAATCTCGTGTTGAAGAGTCTTTGTAATCTCCAGTAGCTCTCCTAAGTAAGAATCCACTGGGAAAGTTCTTTCCATTGTGAGGCTTCCTACCCGACTAAATTTTAAGGTTGACCTGCGTAAAAGTCTCTCTCTTTCAGCCATTGCAGCCTTTGACAACAGTTTCAACACGACTCGCAGATATTCGTCCTGCCGTTTAAGCTCCTTGAGACATTTGGAATACATTACAAGCATTGTTAGCTCGATTTGAGACCAGCCGCCCTCGGCATAGAATGGCGTCATGCGATAAAAGTAGGAAGCTGCAGCAGCGTAATCCTTGAGGTGATACTTCAGGATTGCCAAGTCAGCCATTGCTGTCTGCACAGATTGCATACGATTAGCCACAGTATAGTGCCGCAATGCTTTATCCGTCAAAGTTTCGTAAAGCCGATAGAAATCATCTTTATTGTTCAAGGCAGTCCGAAGCAGTCTGCAATCAATACCATGTAATGTAGAAGGAACTGCAATGGGGTTGACACTCTTGTCTTCGCTGTCAGAAACCGTCTCATTGAGATCGATATTCTCCATGCCATCTTTGGATTGCTGTAAACGGGCCACCTCGGCCCATCCAACACTCCATCCCCGCTCCTTACCCACCCGCTCTAAAACACTACGGGAAAGTAGGTAAAGCTCAGCTCTATAGGCGGCGAGATCTTCCAAGCCAATTTTCAAGAAAGTTGAAGAGACGGGTGCTTGGTCTGGAAGACTGGATCTCCGAACACGAGGAAATATTCCAGGACTTGGCGGTTCCCGAGATCGAGAACGAATTGCAAGAGAACTACTCCTCGCCGGATGCATCATTGTTTTAGGCTCCGGGATTGCTGCTTTGGGTTCCTGTCCATCGGGTCCCAGTTTACCGCTTGGGGGAGCCAGTGTTGAAGGTGGAATTGGTAATGATTTTGTTGAAGTTTGCGCAAGGATCTGTTGTGCAAGAGCAAAGGTAAAAGAAAAAACCATATTATCAACAGCTTGCTCCATAACAGGGTCAGATTTAGATTTCAGATTTGCTTCAACTTCAGACGACTCGGTTTTCCCTATATGGATCCTAGAGGCCCAGATGTCATCGCGCATGATTTGTGCAATGAAGACAAGGAAGGTTATTGATCTTTTACAAATTTCACCAAGTACGGCAAGATTTTCTATGTCTTCAGATGGAAAGGTAGTAGGAGATCTAGCTGCTACACCTTGTAAACTTGACTCTCGCTGCTCCTTGAGTTTTGCTAATAGCTCTGTCTGTGATGACCATGCATTTGCAAGACGAAGTAGTAAAGACAACTGCCGGGAGAAGAGATAACAGCGGAAGTCAAATATTGAAACATCATTCGAAAGAATAAGCTCTCGATAGCGTTTCCTCGTCGCATTTAGGGGGATCTCGACATCTTCATTATCAGTATGTCCACCAGTCGATTGGAAGTCGATAGGACCATCTGTTTCCTCTGATAGAGACTCTGTGCCCATATCTCTCAATATAAGTGCTTGGTTCCGCTCGTATTGATTTTTGAGATCTATTGTAAACGGTAAAAAAGAACCACCATGCCCGGCGCTAGGACTGGCGTTAGATTGTTCTCTCACTATAGTATCAAGACCCACAGCAAGCTCATCATACCCGACAAGAGCGTCTTCAACGAGGCCTACGCTTTCAAACCCCCGTGCTAGACCTTCCTTTAGCACAAAGAAAGTACAGAAATTCCACCCAGGCAACGATCTTTGACTATCCTTTTCCCGAATATCTTCTTCATATTGGCTGACACGCATATCGAATGAATCGAGGATGAGGGACTTGAATTTTGAAATAAGATCCAGCCAAGCAGTCTCATTCTCCTGCGGGGTTTCGCTGTATGAACCTGGAATCGCCGGGATAACTCTAGGGAGCATCTCATAAGGCACATCATTGATTCCGATACGAATTTGAGCTATACGATCAACCGCCGATTTTGAAGACCCATTGAAATCCGCCCGTAACTTTTCGAGAATAGTAGATGATCCTCCTCCTCGCCAACGAGGCGCACCCTTTTCAGTCGCCGATGACCCAAAAATGTTTTCCGAGCTTTTACCGCTCGTCCTCGGCTGGGTAGCAGCTGCAGTATTGGGAACAATCACATGTATTATGAGCCATTCGTAAGCGTCGTGGTTCTCCTGTGAATTTAGCTTTGTTGTGCTCTGAGCTGGTAGCGTATGCTCCTTGATCCACTCTCGGACCTCTTTCCGGGCTTGCGCCTTATATGTATCATTATCATCACATCTTAGAAGGAAGACTTTTAAGTAGGGCGTCTGTCGAAGGCCAGGTATCTGGTGACGACGTTCCTTGATGGCTTTTGGTGTCCCGGTCTGCGAAGCTGGCCTCTCTACCGCTGCCTGACCCAATGATTGCGTGCGAGATCCATCATCACCGCTCGTTGTCGAATCTTGGCTTTTGACTCTGGAGAGGTCGGGTGTAGCCCCAAAAGACGATTCGATCGAGGACAGAGGTTGGGTGCCATCGGGAGAAGGGACAAGGTCGATATGGAGGGAAGAAATGGAACGAAGAGGTCCAACATGGGATTCCCAATGAAGGTTTCGTAGAGGTAATCGAGGGAGGAGACCAGGAGACAATAACTGATAAACTCCATAAGGATCAAAGTACTCAACTGGAAAGATGTTAGCTAGGATGATGCAAACAGATACTGCATTTTTGGAGTACCTGTTACCTTGGAGCTAGATGAGATATGCTCCATTTCTGGTTTGGTATCGTAATTGTCATATTATTTGTGCAAAATCATTGCGCTGCAAGAAATATAATACAACATCATATGAAAAGTTGGCACAATCATCTCTTTGATTAGACTTGCGCTAGGCTCGGCCCAGAAGGCGGTGTGAAGATGGAAGCAACGTCCCCTATTATGCCAATTCTCAACGTACCTACCTACCTTACATACCTATATAAATTTCAAATGCAATCTCGTATTCACCAAGTTCGTTATTCGCGAATCTCTCTGTTCAGTGTTAGTTTCTGCGTACAACCACTATCCTTGGATATAAAAAACCGGATACGCTACCCAGTCGGAATTCAGAGCTTGGGGTGAAGCATCTAACCTTTCATTTCATTTTATTTTATTGGTTTCTTTTCTCTCTTTTAACTGTTTGTTTTTGCCCAGTTTCTAGTACTCAACCATGCTTCGAGAGTGCCTGGATTTCAACCAATTATACGCTGGTACACAAATCAGGAGTTACTCAAGCAATTTTATCTCCAAAGTATACTTCGTGTGCTGAGGTCTCATTATCTGGCGTCAAAGTTGGGTGTGATTTGATAATATTAAAGGTAGTACTTCATATGCCTAGCTTTCTAACATAATATAGAAGAATACCAATCTTCGAATCAGGGTTCCCTCTAGTTAGCCGCTCATTATATAAAATCATGTCTGCGCCCAGAGTATAACGAGAACCGCCCTCGGACGCCGTCCTCATGAACCTGGCGCTTTGCACATATCCCTCCATTGAATCTTAGATAACCCGTTCGGAACATTTATTCCACTGGCCGTCCAACTCGCGAGGATCGTTTCAAATATCCAAGCTAAAATCGTTTTTAGCCAGTGCTTCTTATGGCCCCAAATTGAGGCTTCCATAATCGTGCCGATCCCATTCAAGATGAAAAACATTCCCACTCGGATTGATGCCTCCTTAGTTAGGATAGGTTGCATGGCGTGTGTATGAAATATTGCCATGAGAATAAAAGCGCCTAGCACACCAAGTGATCTTGCAATTGGCACTGGAACTCCAAACTTAGGGAGTCCTTCTCGAAGTGGCCTATAGGCCAAGGATGTGCACGGAGAGGCAAATGCGTTGTGCCACGTCTCGCTCCAAAACCCCGTCAGGCTGTCTGCTAAATACAATGGACCAAAGAGAGCTGGACTGCTCTTGTAACGAAGTAGCAGATGCATGCTCGTCCATAATATATATATACTCAGAAGAACTTCGAAGGCAAGTATGGTCGGGAAGACTTGCGGTAGCGACTGAAGGACCGCAAACGCAAGAGCATGAATTCCGAGCTGCATTGGCTCGTTGAAATTTTCTTTGTCTTTCGGTACGCGGATATGATTTGGAGTAAAACTCTCATATCGCAGTTCAGTAAGAACGATCAGGGACAACAACCAATCTGGAGGTCTTTTTCCAGCCGTGTACTTGGGGAGTGAATGGCGTCGAGCCCAGATGTCGAGAAGTTTCATTGTTCCAATGGCAACTGAAGCTTGTCAGCTTGTGGAATACAGACACTAAGGATTTTACAGACTTGCGAAGTTCTGCAGACATCGAGCGGGCGCACACGCAATCGGGGCGACGACGGGAGAAACCCAGAAAGCCCCAATTGAAAGAATGTTGAGAACTTCATACAATCGATATAAACCCTTTGTGTGGAAGTATATCGAGAAGTATAAAAGTTCAGTGGGGATGAGAAGGAAAGCGGTAGCTCTGATGAATTGGTGGGCGAGCTGCTCTATCTCTGGAGATAGGTTTTCAACGTGAATTGGGGGGTAAGAGATATTCATCATGAATAGGAGAATACTGCGCGCAGACTTAGTACCCGAATTGAGCCACTGGAACAATTGCGACTTTCAAGAGACCTTGATAGCCCGAAGCATCTCACTTTGTGGACACTCGAGCTCGAGGCTAGAGCAATTTGAACCAGAAGAAATCTATGAGGAATATACCTTGTTTTCAATAATCAGTCTTTTGAAAATCGATACTTCGGATATTTCGGAAGGTTTGGTGGAGCCGTCCATCCGGAGAAGAGCTCCGCGTGCGTGAGGTTGGCAGATACAACACCATGAAATTGGTGCAAGCGCATTGAATCTACTGCAGAGCAGAAGAGGTATCAGTACAGAGTGAGAAGCGTAATCATACTGTCGTACGATTATGGCATGGGGCGTAGCCGTTCGCGCTGTCATCCTTGCCACGGAATAGTAGCATGAATGGTTAGCAGCCTCGCTGATTAATTCAGGGGGATGGGGAAGCTTTTCGTTGTGATTTGTCAGAGCCGGAAACCCGAAATTAGTCTGATAAACAAAGATAGCACGGCAATAGCAACAGGAGTTTGGTTTGATTATAATGAATATTCTACATTCAACCTCCCTTCAAACTCCATTCCAGTCAATCAATCAGTCGCCTTAGCCTACAGTACACAGAGCCAAACCTCTATGATTTTGTAATCCTTCCTATGCGATTGCCCGAAACGCCTTTCATATAATACTCATGTACACATCAACCGTCTAACTAAACATCATTAAAAGAACCAAAGGTATAATACAAAGCCATCCAAATCAAGGCGATTATCTGGCTCTATGTGAGCGATTGCGGTGATCTTTCTTTTTCTTGCTCTTTTTCTTGTCTTTTGGTAGTTCCAGTGGAGTGTCTTTTAGCTGAGCCGTCATGAACTTCAGCATGTAATCATCTGTGGATTCCACTGGCCGGCCCCAAGCATCAAGTTCCTGTTCCGCATCAACATCCATTATATCGTCTGCTATAGGAGTGCCGTCCGCTGCAGGTGTTGGGAAACCATCGACGGGGGTTTCTGGTCCTATGGGTGTTTCAGGAACTGTTACAGCATTTTCGTCGAAATCAGCAGCGTCCGTTTGAACTATTTCTCGCTCAGCAACCTTTGCAGCTGCTACATCCTCTCGATCCTCCGCCTGGGCAAGCACTTTCTGCACATTACTGCTATTATCTGAACCCCCTAGAACTCGATCCATAGCGGCATTGGCTACAGCGTCTCCGTATAAGAGCCCCGAATCTTCACCCAGCATATCATTAACGGACATCTTATTGAAGTAGTCTGTGGTGAATTCTCCCTCCTGAATGACAACATCGTCCAACATGCGCTTTTGGTTTGCCTTACGTAAGATATTGGCCTCAATCGTATGTTCGGAGACCAAACGGTAGATATGTACGTCACGAGTTTGACCGATACGATGGCATCGATCCTGGCATTGTTTGTCCATAGCAGGATTCCAGTCTAGATCATAGAAAATGACAGTATCAGCCCCAGTCAAATTTATTCCTAAGCCGCCGGACCGAGTCGAGAGAATGAACGCAAGGATACGGGTATCATTGTTGAAGCGGTCGGTAAGGATCTGACGTTGTTCAATCTTTGTTGCACCATCAAGGCGAAGGTATTTGTGACCATGAATATTGAGAAACTGTTCAAGGATGTCTAGGACCTTGGTCATTTGAGTGAAAATAAGAGCTCGGTGCCCACCAGCCTGTAACTTGCGTAATAACTTGTCGAGAGTTTGCAGTTTACCACAATCGTACTGTAACAAGCGTTTGTCGGGGAATTGAATCGATAGCCTCATACGCGCCTCGTGAAATGGATCCTTTTCTGAAATGTTGGAAGCCCGATTGAAAGTGCTTATCCCCTTCGGCGACAGAACAAGTGGAGTAATATCTTTCGCAATTACTGGGGGAGTTACACAAGCAAATTTCTCTATGGTTGTATGCAAGGCTTGAGATCGCGAGGCGATTGTTGGAACCATCGCCGTAAGGGCAGGAGAAGAATTCTCGAGCCAGTTTAATAGCTGACGACGCCGTGTGGGCTGCGGTTGTAATGGTCGTTTATCAATGCCAAATGATAATAACTTAATAAGCTGGCTACCGTAAATGGGTCTTTGCTGTCTTCGAAGAGCATTCAAATATACGCAATGTTGGAGTTCTTCAAATCTACCCCATCTGGATGCGCTCTCCAAGTATACAATATTCGACTTGACTGTTGAAGGGTCTAAAGTGACAAATGATTGCTGAGCTCTTATTCTCTGGGCTTCGCGCATATCCATGAGCACTCGTTGAGCACTGAGACTTGCGCTTCGAGTGCTGGCAGTAGTTGAAAGATTCTCATGCATCGTTGGAACAAGGTTCAAGAATTGCAAACTTGCTTTAGTCATAGGGTCTTCGCGGAGTAAACGCCTGCGTACCAAAAGATCTTTGATTTCAAAATCCGCAACGGCAGATTTGTCCATAGGAAAGGATGTCTGGATCGGCCTATCTAAGAAAAGGTCTGGATGGTTGCAGACTTTTCTCAACTGCATTAAGCAATTAATTATAGACAGATAGTTGCCCCCTGCAAGCGTGCCCCTCGTATCCTCTCGATTTAGGAAGCTGTCATATAACTCGCGCTGTCGTTTTGAGAGACGACAGAATTCAACATGCTCGTATTTAGCAGGCATTTGCTTTTCAACATCCGCTTTTAGTCGCCGCAGGAGATAAGGTCGAAGAACGTGATGAAGTTTGGTGATGATTGCACGGGCTTCATCGTCCATTTGGTCTCTCCCATGCTCCAGAATTTGTTCAGACGGTTTTTTGAACCAGTCCTGAAACTCTTTTAGATTCGCAAATCCACCTACGCCTTGATTTGACCCGTCCGAAGGCATCAGGAAGTATAATAAAGACCACAGTTCGGTGAGGTTGTTCTGAAGGGGAGTACCGGTGAGGAGAAGTCGTGCTCGGGTTCTGAACGTGAGCATGGCTTGCCATCTCTGGGATTGAAAATTCTTGATATTGTGAGCTTCATCAAGAATCATATAATGCCACGCTTTTCGTTTGAACATTGCTACATCTTGAAGAATAAGCTGATAAGAGGTGATGCAAACATTAAAGGAATTATCAGAATTCCAGCCTACACGTTTCTTTCTGCGTTCATCCTGGTTGCCATAATATGTCAGAATCTTGAATCCTGGACACCATTTTTTGAACTCCATCTCCCAATTCAACATAACGCTCGTCGGAACAACAACTAAATGAGGGCCCCAAACTTGATGCTCACAGGCAAGATGGGCCAACAGAGCTATCGTTTGAATCGTCTTGCCCAGACCCATCTCGTCCGCCAAGATCCCATTGGTGTTATTTGCATAAAGTCCAGCCAGCCAGTCTAGTCCATAATGCTGATATTCTCGGAGGGTCCCTCTCAGTAGAAATGGAACCGGGGTGTCCAACCTTTTTGATGGCTGAGGCGTGGCGCTCTGCGTGACCTGACGACCCATTTGATGGGCCTCTACCGAAGATGCTGAATCGATATCAGATGGTCTAGTATCGGTCGTCCGGGGGGTTGGTTGACTACTCTGATCAGGACTATTTGTAATGACTTCCGGCAACGGCTGCGTTGCGCTTTCTTTCCGGCTTATGAATTCGACATCATCTTGCCCAGTCTCAGCACTATCTTCATATCCGTTGACAGTAGCCTCGGCTTCAGTCTGGTATGCTTGCGTTGTATCAGGAACAAGTGACACTTCTTCAAGTGACACTTCTTCATCGATCGCATCCACAACTTCGATAGGCGTTGTCTTAGCTAAGTTCATTGATTTCAGATCCGAAGGCGCCAAGAATCCAAGAAGACTTGATTGTCCTTTGACTTCACTTCCATCACTCTCACTTTCCTCATCATCACTATCTCGATCCTCATCGCTAGATCCCATATCATCATCCATATCAATCGATTCATCACTGTCATCCAATATTATCCCCTCCCGACCTCTTTCAGAATCATGGGCATTGATATCTTGATCACTTGTGAAACTTGGAATTGATGCGTATTTTTCACGCAGCTGCTCAACAGACAGTTGCTCATCGTCTGTTGCATCAGGTATTTGGAGGTCCTCCTCAGCTTCCGACTCTGAGGACATGTTGCTCTCGTCAGTTTTGGACACCTGATCTGAGTCTGCAGATTCGCCTGAATCAGACAAATCACTACCCTCCTCCATCTCGCTATCAGAAGGTATCTCGGAATCTCTTTGTGCTCTCCGCGCTTGTAGTTTCTGTGTTGATATATCTACAGCTTCGTTAAGCGCTTTCCGTACCCTAGCTTGCTCCTGAGCCTCCCATTCCAACAGCCGGCGGCGATTCACCTCTGTCTTTACATTTTCCCATGTGACCTGGAGGGTCTTGACTAAACTTCTGTAGCGATCTTCTGAAATTTTGGCTTTGTCGGCCTCCAGCTGTTCTAATGTCTTAGGCTGTCTTCGATACCATTCATCTCTACAGGCTTCAGCCAATCGTTTTGCAGTAGCTTTGTGTTTCATATGCTCTGCCAACATCAATTTTCGAAATTGAACAGCAGCTCTATTCATATGATCCAAATGCGAGTACTGTAGGGGTGGTTGGTCTTGCTCTTCGGGTTTGTAGACAGAACACTTCTCGACACTCAGTAGCCCTCCAGGTTCGGCCGCTTCTTCTAAACGAAGGATTGTGAGAGCATCCTTTATTGCTGCTTCATGCGTGTATGGTGCTCCTTCCTCTAAATTAAAAAGACCACCATCATCAGGAGGTGCTCGAGCTGTATGTTCCAAGAAATCCTCAAGGCTCGCATGCTCCTTCGGCGGCGGAATTAAACGTGGATTTGGGAGGGGCAATGCAGGTGGTTTGACAAAGAATTTAATTCTCGAAAGGGTCGCTTTCGGACTTCGTCCAAGTACCTCTCCATAGGGAGGTATTGCTCGACTTACCTCTCTATTATGAGCTATATCGAGCGCGCGTCCAGAACGCCGTGCATTTGCCGGCCGGGCCGGTGTGTTAGCAGCTTGAGGATTTTTCGGCGTTGTAGATTTCTTGTGGATGCGTGATGGGGTAGAGGGTTGTTCGTTGGACAGAGACTTTCGATGGGATCTAGTGGGGGAAGACACAAGTTTTGGAGGAGACTTTGAAGGCTGTTGGGAAGCACCCTTGCCAAATTTCCTTGTTCCATTAACTGATGTGGTAGCTATATCTCGTCCGTGAGAAGGAGGCTTGGCTTCATTTGAGGTGACAGTTTTATTCTTGGCAGAATAAGTTTTCTGTAAGGCGCCTCGTGTCTGACGCTTGCTTGACGGTGGTTGCAGCTCGAGAGGTATCTGATTCGTTCGGCCGGATTTCCTTTTCCCATCTTGAGTAAATGAAGATGGGCCTTCTGCTACTGCCTTTTTCCAAGGAGGAGATTCGGGTTTCTTCTTTGGAGTAATTTCGCTCACTCGACGCCTTTTACTTGGAGGCCCCTCGACGCCTCCATTTTCGCCTTCGTGACCATTTGTTTGGGGTCGAATATCATCGTTAGGAGGGATATCTAAAATAGCACAGTTAGTTGAACCGCTGGCAACAGGAACGGGCGCCTTCTTGCTATAAACTACTTGACCCTCACCGTCTGACGCGGTCTGTGTCATGACTCTTAGGGAAAAGAACAAGGCACTGCCGTCAGCGGAATGAAAATAGCATCTGAGGGGACAAAATTAACGTCGAAAGATTCGCAATCTCGCAAAGATCTCTGTGACGAAATTTGTGCATGTCCAGAGGTCTGTTGGGGCTGTTGTCAATAAAAAGACATGGATTTGGTTAATTCTAAGCAATTTCAGAATTATCGCGTCCTCTCGGCCCAAGAAACAGCCAGGAAGCAATCTACGCTAGTTTTAAATTGGGACTAGCGCCTAAGCATCAACACCAACCTCAAGCTCATGGTGCTCCAACGATTGAACTGAACGAACATCAATTTCATGCAGACACTCAGCCATTGTAGGTATTGCTAGACACCGATAGTGTTCATCAAAACTGCTAACTATTTCTACAGATGATCTCTCGGCAGATTGCTAGGTGTACACGTCGAGCGGTTGTCCCGCACATGAGAAGGGCGGTTTTCGTGCAACAACGATATAGTTCGAAGAGCGCGCCAGAATATCCTAAATTGGTCAGCTTCCCCAACGAATAATATATTTATTTATTGTTACTCCGAGATCAATTATTGATGCAGCAGTTGTTAGACCGATGCTGAAGATCCCAATATGGTGAGTCCATGAATACCCCTCGTTAAAGGAGGCAGGCAACTGCTGACGAGCAAAGAATGGAGGATATGAAAATCCTCCACGAATCAAACGACAATTTCGTGACCCTTATGGCGATTGGTGGGACAAACAAGAACGTCGAAATTACGGAGAACCGGTCCATGAAGACAACGATATCTTGGGAATCTTCTCTCCGTACGAATACACGCACACCAAGCCTGGTCTGGGGCTGTTCCAAATTGGCTGCTTTGTGACCGTAGTCTTGGGGCTTTGCGGAGTTGTGGCAATGCTGTACCCAGATCAGCCAGCAACACTTAGGGAATTTGAAGGTGGACTTGATAGAGAATTGGGAGGTCCTGGTGCGCTACGGGTATGCCATAAATAACCACTTTGTTAGACACGACTAACTAGAATATAGGCGAGAGCACCCGGGGATAAGTAGACATTGGAATTGAGAAATCTGTACATATGAAAACCTAGCAATAAGGATTTAAGCGGCCTCTTTAAATGTTAAGAGCCCATTCGCATCTTCAGCGCTGCCAACCTTCTACCATAATTATTCGTGAACCATTCTACCAAATCACCCAAGTCTCTTTCTTTACGGATTTAGTGAGTTGTCTTCATATTGGTTACATCTTGCGTTGATTGATGGCCCGAAGGTTATCCGAGGGAAAATTCTACAAATAGTGGCTCGTACAAACTTCCTGTAGACATTGATCCATAATGGAGAGCTTGAGCTTGAGCTTGAGCTTGTGACACCATCTTGTTGTAAATTTAAACTCCACCTCATTTGTCTAATGCACATTACTTGGCTGAAAGCCCTTTCCTGTTGCTCATCGACGATGGAGATTTGGTGTTCACTTCTCCAAGATTGGAAGCGCCTGCTAAAACTGACTGCACTCAGTAGTCATACCTTCCCGGCCATTTCTACAGACTCATTATTTCCTTCTCTACTTACTTCTTCCACAAAATCTCAGACGATCCTCAATCCTGTTCCTCGCTCCGAAGATTCGCTTTAATATCAGCAGTTGCTCATTTGCAGGGTTTCAATCTGTACATCATCAATCTATACCCTTCACAATGCGTTACCAAAATTGGGACGTATTAATATTCCCCAATGATAGCAAGATCCCCATGCAAGAGTTCAAGACAACTTGCCAAGTTATCCAGGATTCAGGTAAAACCAAGCATCTTGNCCCCCCCCCCCCAAAAAAAAACTGACTGCTCAAATCATAATTTGCTTGACACAACTAATCAACTGTTAGAATTTCATTACTCCCAGAGAGATCCCCTCCTCCTCCCAACTGTGACAGCTTTCATCCCTGGTGTCGCTGCTGGGACACCTCAGCGCATCTCTATCCATTCTTGGGAGAACCCAGACATCAGTCGTTACCTTCACAGTATCAGCAAACATCCCGACCTTGCGGTATTTGAGGCCAGAGTTTTCATCGATGGCAAAATCTCAGGGTAATTCTCCAGAGAGCATCAGACCAGTCGGCTCATTAACATATTCGCCAGTACCAAGCTCTTCGAACGCGAGGGACCATGGCCTACAGTCATCGAGACCAGCATCGGTAAGTCCCTGACCGGCCTTCTGGATCTCGCAAATATCCTTGAATTCTCGTCTGACCTTTCGTAGAACTCGATAAAAATGGCGCATTTGAAAAATTGAAGTTTCCACAGTTCCATCAAGAGCTTCTCATGCAGAATCATTGGAGTCCAGGTGACGATCTGGGTAGAATCAAAGTTATAATTGCCGAAGGATTTCCTCGAGATAATCTATCTATGCCCTTTGAAAGAGTGAAAAATATAGTTTCATTTTCCTTTCAGCATGCTCCACTTGGTAAGTAATGCGGACCTGGTGGACTTGATAAAAGTTCAGGGCCAGCTAACCTTGAGCCTAGATGTGCTTGAGGCGTCCAACATTGCATGGCCAAATGCTTTCATGTGGCGCCAGGCGTCTCTTGTGGCACCTTATTACGCCCAGCGCTTTTCTCCACAACAGGACGAGGACGGCATCGAGGTTCATAGTCATTCCCCCCGTCGCACAGTCGCGAAAAATGCTACAAGAACTTCCCTTCCAGGTCCAAGCATCGGCCAGATGCCTCCCCCAAATGTGACCGCGTTCCCACAACAGCCTCCATTTGACCCCTTTACAGAGCCTGTGAATGCTGCCTTCAGTGGATGGCGCCATGTATCAGGCGATGTTTCTATGCCTGATTATTCGAGCTCACACACAAGGGCAAACAGTAGCCGCCAAGTAAGTGATCCTATGATCACGGATAAAAATGACCGCCGCTTCGAATCCATGCAGATGGCCGGCGCTTTCGAATCCATTTGTGAGGCTCTTCTCCCATCTGCACCGGTCAACACACCTCAGAATGCTGGCGAAGTTTCTACCACCGCAATTACGGATAGAAAGGCATCTCATAAAGTTCTGGAGGTTTCTTCCACCATGACTGAACCTCCGACGACTTCGACTGGCATTGACGAGCCGGCCAACCCATCAATAATCGAGGCAACTTTGGCAGAGATTGCTAGCAATTCACTACTCCTCGGAACATCAATTGCAAGCACGGTCAAGAGTCGCAAGGAGAACTTTCATGAGCCACAACATGGGTTTGAAAATACCGTCGTCGGCCACGAAATGGTGGCCCGCAAAGTTCCACTCACGACTACCAATATCAGCGGCACCAAGAGGCCACGAGTCGTGACCCCAGCAGCTTCAAAAGCTATCGACGTCGAGGATGAACCCTCCACCAGAAAGTCCTCCCGTGGGGCTGAGAGTAAGGAAGGTGAAAGAAGAGCCCTTAGCGGAATTGAGAATGTGTGAACCAGTGTTTAGTGAAAGCTTATTTGGTTGGTTCTGGCGTCTAGTACATTTTACTATAGCGCTTGTGGTGGAGTGCAAACGCGTCAGAACCGCTACATCCTTTGGGCAAGAATTGGGGGTTGCTTGATAGTTCATATGGTTTATGCAATACGCATTATCCTTAGCCGCTGGGATCGTAGCACATGTTCATAGATCGGATATCATTAGACAGCTAATAATACAAGTTCGTAACGACACATCTTTGACAATGCATCGATCGATATATTTGTGGGTGGAAAATACCCTGTTTACCTAAATGATATCTAGCATCTGCCGGGGGGGGGGATCGAAAAAGGTTGACGCCGTGTCGCTGTATGCCCGTTGTAAACCGTACCAAGTACCAATTTGCCCAACCCGAACTCCAAGTGATGAAAATAATCGCCATCGCAATGCATCATGCCCCACGCCCATGTTCATTCTCCAAAACATTATGTACAACCCTCACACATGCACACACACGCACACGCACACCGTCTCACTTCTTTCTCCCAGTCGCCCCCGTCGACGTGATCTTGGACGTCGACATGAGGTCTCCGATATACTTCTGCAAGAACTTGTTATTATTATCAAGTTTATCGTGTTCTTCCTTGACGGCCTCGATGCGGTTGAAGATCTCCAGCAGCGACTCTTGCAGGACCTTGGCATGTCTGTAGCTGGAATGTTAGTCGGCTGGTCGGTCATCTCAAGGAGAGAAGGGGTAGAAAGGCGGGCGGGATTATCGATGCTGATGCTGATCTGATGCTGATGGAGAGGAGGCACACCCGCGTTACACCGCTGGCCATGGCAGGGCTTTACGTTACAGCAACCTGCAGAATGCATCTATTATAATAATTATATGCTGTAGCAGGAGAGATGTTGTGAGACCTCCTCATTCTCGGTTGCGTCAAGACCAGTCACGAAAATTTTATGAACCGACAAGGATATTTTAAGACTTTATTCCCCATTCCATCTATGTACTTTTTCCCTACCCTTTGACGAGCTCGAGCAATTGATCTTACCAACCCAAACACCTCATAATCTGGTGAAGACCAGCTAATTGGATCGCACGATATCCAAATTCCAGACTGTGCGTCCGTAAAGAATCCCTTACATGACTGGCAAGAGCCGTTCCTTTAAAGTATCCCGGTGAAATACAATTGCCAGCCAACCCAAGCTAAAAACACACACAATTCCGTAAAACTCGATTCCCAAAACGCCGTCTTCCTCATGTAGAAAGACTTATGTACCAGTGGTAGTATTATGTAACGGTAGAACGCCTTCCTATACGCCGATCCAGATGCAGTCCAGTCATTAGTATCGAGGCCGTTTATAGTTGGCTCATAGACGTATTGCTTCCGGTAGAGAGACAACTCTTCAATAACGATCACCTCCTCCAACCTACATTCCATATTACGTGGGCAATGTCTTTTGCCGTATTCACAGTGTCGACGACTTTCCCGAAGAGGCCTTCCGAAACTACATCGTCCTCGTCCTCTTCGTAAGGCATGAACATTCCTGACGGTGTCCGCCTCATACCTGACGGTTCACCATTCAAACTTGATGATGATTCCGACGTATGCAGGTTCAATCGTCCTGGCGTAACGCTGACGCTGACGCTGACGCCGTCTTTTCGATTGGGAAATGCATTCGGGGGTTGCCAATCGACCGCAGGGTCATCTTCATCGTCCCCCAATAACATTCGTGTTGATGCTTTCGATGGTTTCAAAGTCTCTTGGGACGGAGACGGTGATAACCGGCTCCCACTCCAGAATGCATTGCTGCTATGCTTCATCGCCGAATCATGGGGTTCTGGTGTATCCTCCCGATACTTCAGGGTTGTCGAAGGTAACATTGCAATCGTTTTGCTATCTGTCGAGAAGTTCGTCTTTGAATTCGTCCTTAAAGGTGGTAATTTCCGTTTCGAATCGCTCCTCTTCATCATGATTGCCCCGTCATCGGAATCACTATCTTCATTATCATAAATTGGAAGTAAGTCCAATTCATCATCATGCTCGCCCTTCATTTCCAAAGCAATGCACTGTTCCACTTGCTCATTAAAATGGATATGTTTCCTCTCGCGCGAGCCAGGGGATACCAGACCAGAGGAATTAACTGACGACAGAGCACTGGTGTTCTGACTTGGTCGTCTCGACGAGAATTGAAACCCCACGTAATCTGACGAAGTACGTCCGAGGACCGGCCGTTCTCCCCTTTCGGATTGCTGAGCTTGAACTGCGGCTGCAGCCTGTTTGAGGAGGGATGACGATGACAAGGATTTCTGGAGCATGATCTCCGACATGCTCCGTTTCTTCAAGATTGGCTTCTTGTTCAGGAAGGAATTGGACTTTGAGATACGACTGTCCGTGGGTGACGTAGACGGGATTTGGAACGACTTCTCGGCTCCAGTTTGAAGTGGCCCATACAGCCAAGTAACGTCGCAATCCTTGAGCCTGATGAAGTATTAGCAGTGATCTCTGGACTAAGCGATACGCATCCCATACCAATTCAGAGTTTCCGGAGACACCGTCTTCAACTTATTCTTGGACTTAGCCCACGTTCTCCATGACGCATTTTCTAACCTTGCGCTGTTGCTATACTGGCCTCTCTTTGAAACGATGTGCTTCCATGACGACCAGATATCTTCCTCTCTCCAATTATGCGATAAGTAATCCACATGTCTTGATGGTTGCGACCGTACCGCCGTGTCATCCTCGGCGTGCTCAATCCCGACGGGGGAACTCGGTCTTGATACATTGGTTGAGGTGGTTTCGGATGTCGGTGATACGGTGTACGAATCACCTGTCCGGGGACTCGGCGGAGGTTCCAGGTCTTCGACTTGATCAAAATATCCTACGTCGTCGTATGAAGGGAAGACAATCTGATCTTCTTGGTCGTCGTCGCACTGTGCGTCGAGGGAGAGGCTGCTAGCCGGCGTAGACGCGTAGGATGGGATCGATGAGTCGGCGGTCAGCGTCCGTGGGGACGAAGGCGCGGAAGAGGTGGGAGAATTGGCGGGCGAAATCAGAGGATCAAAGGCACTACTGCTTCTCGACCGTGATGGCGATTTGTAGGATGACTGTGTGATGAACTTGGGCTGCGAATGGGATCGACGCAGCGAACTCGCGGAGAAGTAGCTGTTCTCTTCAGAATTGAGCACAACGGCCATGCTGAAGGGGAGGGGTGTTGGTGTTGACCGTGGCGGAATATTCGAGTTGCATGCAGGTCGGGATGAGCAGGTCTCGCAATGGCTCCCTTCTAATGTTCACGACGCGGGTCACGTTCTTCCAGACTCAACGTATCCTTCACTCGATCGCTCCTGACGATCTTGTTGATATCTGGGCGGACATCGGCAAGCCTCGAGATTGGAATGCGTGCAGTGGGGAGAGGAATGAGGTCGTCGTGACGAGAGGCCGGGTTCAATGGCGAAGCGGTGGAAGTGAGGATGGAAGGCGGGGGAATGCGATTTCGGCGGAGGAGGTGGACGATACGGGAATGGGGATGGGGATGGAGAGCGAGAGTCGAGAGTCGAGAGTTGTTCCGGGATGGAAGACTGGGGGGGGTGGTGGAGGAGTGGGTGGTGGTGGTGGGAGGTGGAGGTGGTCGTAAGGGTTATGGAGAAGTTGGGTTGGGGCTAAGCGAGGGCACGCAGAGCCAGAGCAGGGCATGCAAGAAAACGGGGAGACGAGGCCCCACACCAAGGCCACTGGCTTCGCGCTAAGCGGGCAGCAGCTAAATTGGCGGAGGAGGTGGAAACTGGAAAAGTGGGCAGGGAGACAATATAACCATCATACCATAAAATGACGCCCTGGCGTTCTTTTGCGCATCCGTTCACACAAGCAGAGGCCTTGGAATGGGGCTTGGGACTTGGGACTTGGGACTTGGGACTTGGGACTTGGGACTTGGGACTTGGGACTTGGGACTTGGGACTTGGGACTTTGACTTTATTTGGTTTCTATTGCGGGTATTGGACGGGGCATTTCTTTCCACGAAGGACCTGGTTTCATTCTCACTCCTCATCGCATGCTCTCCTCGTGAACCGCAACGGGGCACCGCACAGCCCGTTCTGAGGCGCGCGGAGAGTCTGCAGGGCTCTCAGACTACGCTGGAAGACCCCTCTTGGACGGTACTACGGCAGTGCACGACACTCCTCCTCTCAGTGCAGTTACAGCCCTCCCAAGCGCCAGGATCGCTGTGCCTAGGCGCATGAAGCATGAAGCACGAAGCACGAAGCACGAAGCAAGTCCTCCTAGCGGCAGAAGCAGCCCAGGAATCATCGATGTATATATCAAGGGCCAAAGGCCTGTTTCCCGCAACACGCTCGGCGAACGCAATGAGGGATGAGGGTCAGCTTCGGAGAAAGAGTTTTCGGAGAAGGGGCATGCCAGAGTCTTCTGGATGGCGAGGCCGAGTATCCGAGCGTATTGCTGACCGTTCATCGTTGTTCTCCCCGCCCCTGACTCCCCCACGCATGGGGATGTGGGGGTCAGACATTCCAGAGTGCCTCGAAGTGCTTCCAAACAAGGGCCCGAGACATGCAGCACCGTACGGGATGCCGACGTTGATGTTCCCGTGGCCGTTGGCGTTGGTTGCGAAGCTGCAAAGCGGCGTCAGACTCGTTCTACCTCGATTATGTGTGTGCCGTCCTTGACGACACGATGCTCCCATGGACACCAGAGAGAGACCGACATGGCCCATCTTGAAGAGTCTCGAAGCCATCACCGTCAGGACCCGTCGGACGCCACGCCACGCCTCGCCTCGCTGCCAGACGAAAGGATGCCTTGCTAGCCAGAAAGTCTATAAGAACGGCCCGTATCCGGTTGGGTCTCACCCCCGGGTGGAGGTGGAGAGGATGGGGTCGTGCCCAAGTGGTTCGGTGCTGGGGTTCGTTTGGCACTACAGTCCTGTACCAAGAATCTCAAGAATAATGGAGATGCAATTCAGATAGACGATGCGCCAAGGGCCGTGTGGATGCAGCATGGGCCATATTTAGACCTCATGAGGTAGCGGTAGTATGTTAAACAAAACATAGAGCTGGAATTCTCAATTCGATTAATTACCTCATGATGACTCGGATCCAAAAAGAACCTTCAAACATGGTCCGACTGGGAAGTTACAATTGGATGTGCGATAGTCGAGAACATCCTCGTCTGGTTTAGCCCACTGTCTCCCGTAATAAAGCTTGCCATCGGACGGATCTCGATCGCGCAGCCATTGACGCGGACTGAATTCTATTTTCCAACCCTGAACGCATATCTCGTAATAATAGGTCTTCGAGTCCAAGCCTTCCACGTAGATCTAAGTATTGTGTTACACATACTCGATAGCATGGAGCCTGATCCATATCTATATGAAATTTCTAGTTGCATATCGCTAACTGGTGCAGCTCAGCTTGGCTTGCCTTTGAGTCCATATAATCTCCTCATACTTTGCAGATCTCTTATTCTTAAGATATCTCGCCCTCTGTCTCATTCTCCCGATTCTACCTTTGCAGGAGTAAAGCTTATCGCCATTCAGCGATGATACATTCCAGTCAGTAATATGGAGCCTCTGCAGGTATTGAAGTTTAGCTCCAGTTAGAACTCTATATCGAGCCGTATTACGCTTCTCCAAAACTCTGATGTCCCGGACACCCGCTTTTCTTGATAAGAGTGCACCCCCAATTGATGAGGGCGATGCGTTGCATGTATATATACTGCCCACCCAATCGAGCTCCAACCACGAATAGCTCAGAGAGAGAGAGAGAGGGAGAGAGGGCGCGTGGCGGGAATAATATTGCGGACTCTGATAAGCCATGTATACAATATGATCAGTGCAATGCATTAGTCAAATCGTGCCGCATCCTTGAATCCATGATAATCCTCCTTCCTCAGCTAGCTGGCATCGCCGTGCATTCCTATATAACCCGATATCAGTAAACCACGCATCAATGCTTAAAAGCAAAGACGGCTCGCTATCATACCACCCACAATCCCACCTTTCCAATACTGCATCACCCAAGATCATGGTATTTCCACACATCTCCATCACCGTGACTGTAAACTGCGTGTTCTCCAGCCACACATATTTGCACCCGTTCACCTACTGCATGTGGGGTGGTCTCGAACGCCTCATGGTTCAGAAACCTGTTTCCCATGTTGATGTTTGGATGGCATAAGAGCACCGTATCGCACCAATGCACGCCGATTGCTCATCGCACATACAAAGGTAAGCGGTGAGAGGCCACCTCCCCTTATCCATTCATTGCAACACGCATTTTTATCGCTGGACATACCATACTTCGTAAACAAAATGTGGCATTCAAGATCCAGGAACCTTCTGGATAAGCCGCAGAGCCGTTTTGATCATTCCTGTTGTATAACGCAATGTATTACGGAAACGGTTCGCAGGGAGGAATCGCCAATCGTTTTGCACAGATGACTTGTCAAGTGCAACCCTGATTGCAAGTTATATCGATATAACAATATCGCGGATCATCAGCCTGCACTCCCTTCATCGGCTCATCATCTCTGAGGTTTGCAGGCCTGTCAATTCAAATGCTGTGCCAATGGAAGCTTCATGTGAAGGGTGTGTGGGCGGCTCGACTCTCGCCGTCTCGAGATCCACCCACGACGGGAAAACTCGCTTTCATATCGCGTTGGCTTCACGATTAGACTCCAGCCACAAAAGGCCAAAGGGTGTGAAGATCCGCTCCTTATGTATGAAACGTTCCTCGGACCATTATCTTCAAAACCTCCGATTGGGTCTCTTCTACTCTCAACTTTCCTTCCTCCTCCCCGAATATCCGCAGGGATATATATCCTGGCTGGACATCCTCATATCAGATGGGAATATCAGATGGGAATATCAGATGGGAATATCAGATGGGATATGGGCATGTGTCCGGTCTCGAGCCCTTCGAAAAAACCACAGAGATGGCGAATAGACCTGTCTTCGGTACCCTCCTCGAATCCTTACTAGGCCTTTGCAGACTTTTTCCCGGTATCCACTTTATCATTTTGGGTTGCTTCTGGACTTTCCTCATCCTGCTTGATCTTTGGAAGGCTTCCCACCATTTGAAATTGGTTCACATATATATCTTGATAGGAAAGCTGGAAAGCTAGAAAGCTTCTCTCAGCGTCTCGCTGGCAACAACCCCTCCTCTCACCCCACTCCCTTCGATAAGACAATCCCCTTGTTAAGCGACAGGGTCGCCAATCCGGTAACCTGGTCCCTCCCCTGTCAACATCCCATCAAGATCTAAAGTGACAAGTCAGTCATCCTTCCTCCGCCACCACACTCCCACTCAGCCAATACCCGGTCAGGATGATACCAACGTATAGAATACAAGGTATAGATGAACAGTCAAGGATGAATGTATATCATTGCTAGAAGCATTGATACCCATGCTTTCATACGCCTCTCTAGCGACGATCGATTGTTCTAGAAGTCGAGATCGTTGAATCGCGTCTGGATATAGTTATTGGAGCCGGGAAGAGTTCAGAGGGAAAGGGGTATGCCGAAGCGGAAATATTCGTGCAAATAATATACCGAAAAGCTCTACTATTATTATATGTTGCTTAGCAACAGGTATAATCGCAGAAGAATAGCATGATTACGGGGCGAAAGTGGTGGATATTATTGTTGTGTAAGGAGCTAGCATCACTTGCTAATGTGAGGGAAATATATGAAATATATCCACCACGAGCGCTAGTCATGTGATCATGTTATGTGAGCCTCTTTCGGGCGATACACATATCAGATACTTGTCTCTTTGCGTTGAAAATTGCAATTTGTATGGAATAAGTCCGCGGTGGATATATGGATATTGACCAAATGCTGACTTGCTTCAGCGTTTATATTGGATTCTTGACTAAGTATTAAATATTTACTTACTATGTCTTCAGAGTCAAGTTCAATTGGAGCGACGGGAAGATTCGATTATAGATTTGATCTCCATTTCTTTAACATCTGCTATCTGCTGCTCCTACTTTATTGAAATCCAGTTCGAGTATGAACTAGATTGGATACTGATTCTGAATGGATTTGCCAACCTGACAGCGAATCTCTACATATATCCTAACTCTCCACCTAATATCTCGCTGTAGCGCATCATGTTAAAAAAAAAAGGGGGGGGGGGGCTTAACGAAGAGGCATCACCATGCTGACCTTTCCAAAACCTCGGCTCGAAAACTCTCACGAGTTGCAGTTAAACCATCTAAATTCATATCGATATCTTACTAGTATATATATATATATTGGCAAGTAGGCTGGGGGAAAAGGAATATTTTCCATAGGCTTGTTTGAAAAAAAAAGAAGAAAAAAAGAAATACTTATATGCCGTCTCTCTCTCTCTCTCTCTATATATACATATAATAAAGCAATCTATAATAAATACATATATGAAACACAGTGACTATTTTAGCAATATGAAAAGATTACCGCGTCATGGATGATGGTAAGTAAGCTTGAAGTTAAATAAATTGTGGGATTGCAATAGCAAGAAATCATCATCGGGAGATTTATTAATCAGATATCTCCTCATTTCTTTTCTGGTGGGTTGGTTTGGAAATTAATTATCTTAGTATTATTTCAATTATTCACCCACACCCTGTACTTCTCTCAAACTTTTGAGTATTATGGGGAATAGTGGCATGAATTATGTTTCCCTGGTCTTGCGAGACTCCCGTTGGCTGGCCTAACCAGTGGCGTACTTGGATTTAGCTGCACTAGGTGGTAAATACTTGTTGTGTTAATATATGCAATCCAAGATCGAAAACAAGATATGTTTTTCATTTGGATAATACCATGGTCCATGGACCTGGAGTTTGAAGTCCCCAGTGAACATTAGATCAACAGTCACGAGAATTCTTTTGAAGAATTTGAAACCGCCTCACATCCCCAGAAATTTCAATTCGCTAAAGGAATATATTTTGCTATGTTTAGTACTGACAACTCTAAGATGGAAGATGCCAATCAATATATTTCATTAGTTGTGAATCAGGGAGCCAAGACCAAAAACCAGAAATGATAGGGTGTGAAATCCCACTTCGAACTCATCACTTTACTCTTCTTGATTAGTATCCTCCATACTGTCATCAGTCTTCCTATTATCTGACTCTCCATGGTTTTGCTTTTCCAATTTGCGATACTCAACAGCACGTAACACAGATGCTACTTCTTCAGATCTGCATACATTCAACACCTTCTCCTGCTGCATGATAAACCAGTCCCGTATTTCGAAAATTTCTTCTCGCATTTTGGGCAGCTTCGCCAGTAATAATGGTTCTGAAGAAGTCCTTTGCACATTTAATTATGTGCCCCGGACAGTACTAGGTTTAGCTAGTGTGGACTTAGCACTGATAAAGGTATATCTTCCCTCCCCAACCCGTCCTGCTTCTGTTACAATTATAAGCGACCACTCATTTGGCAAAATCTTTTTCGTTTTGTTCATCATATTCGAGACATTTCCGAGATTTGAAAATCGGTAGATTTTCTCTGGAAGTGGTGATTTTGCAATCATATATTGGGGAGAATGCCAACGATCAAGCAAGGGTTTTCGCTACATAAGAGTAGTATTTTTTTAAAATCTAGGGAATGCTCCCCAACTCAAAAAGCCGCAAAACTGGCTAAAACCTGCTACGACGGGCTTGATTGGACGATTGACTTCATCTAGCGAAAAAGTGGCCAAGTAGCTCTCATCATCTGTTGAGGGTCGCCTTGCTGCGTCAAGTGTCTTTTCGATATCGACCCCCCCTTGCACATTGCATTGTGCAGCGGTCTCGCAATAAACGAAGATGGCTTGGACTAATGGTTGATGGATATAGACAAGGGGACATTTTCTTAGAGGTAATGGTCCTCCCCACATCATGTGTGTTAAAGGCAACGTGAATAGGTCTGAGTCATATAGTTCCGTGATATTCGTCCTTTTGAGCAAACTGAATTTTTTTTTTTAGAATAATCTGTAAGTGTCGAGAAGAAAAAAGAACCTCCAGCTGCGGAAGCTCTGCAAGAAGTGTTGAAAAATCCTTGTTGATGTGCTTATTGCGGATAGACTTAGAGTGGTCAGAGCATTTGCGGAAGTTCCGTACCTCAACACCTCCCGAATATCCGAAGCTGAAAGATTGAAAGGCTTGAGATCTATAATATGTTTGGGATTTAATATGTTGGCCACGAGGTGTCTAAGCAGATGAGGTGGACACAATTGCGGGGTTCTCATAAAGCTTGGATTCGACAGCACGATAGAAATCGGAGAGAACTTTGCACGTCTGAATGATGGAGATTATATCTTCTGGGTGTAGAGCGACTGTTTGTATAAGAAGATAACGCCCCTGAAGAGATAGCTGAGTATGAATGGAAAAGGAATCCACTCGGCTGTCTCGCCGGCGTGGTGACGGGGGTAACTTCGATTCCACTGACTTTCTGAAAGATATAGGCCTAAAGCTACTCACGATCAGCTTTACTACTAGTAATAATGAATACAAAAGAAATAGGTATCTGGGATGCAAAGAAAGGGTTCGAGATGATGAGGATCAGTTAAGAGTACACATGACAAGCAAATATAGTAGAAGCTCCAATAGGTATGAAAAAAAGTCAAAGTATAGCTATACTGATCCACCCGAGCTCATGTTCCAGAGCGATTCGATCGTGGCAGGATTGAATGATCTTGATGACTTTAAGACATGTTTCGAGAGTCTCATCTCCACAAAGGCATTGGCAATGCACGGCAGCAAGACAACGATAATGATCCCAAGCTTGGCGATAACGAACAGTTGATGACGAACACCCATTCTTGGAGTTATGAGCGATGATGATGGGATAAGCACAAATAGAGGCAACTTGCTTTAATTTGTACCCACCAACATGTCACCATGTGACAGTGAAATTATCTTCTTTTCATATTACCTACACTGCATCGAAAAACAAAAGAAGCCGTGTCAGCTACGAATTCCTGATCCGACCCAAGTCCACAAGCAAACTACATCCACCGATCAAACGTCCCTTCTCTTCTTAATCCCAACCATGCACTCCAATGGCTTTCTCAAAAAGCCTTCTCTGGTTTCCAACTTTTCTTGATATAAATCAAGATCATATCTCCTGAATGTCGTCGCCACAATCAACGCCAATTCCATCTCAGCCACGTTTCTACCCACACAGCTCCTTGGCCCATGACTAAATGGAATAAAGCTATCTTTCTGCCTCTCCGTAATACGATCCCAACGATCTGGCACGAACTCATCTGCATCTTCTCCCCAAATCTCCTTCGAATGATGAATGCTGTAAGAAGGGACAGAAAGAACGGTATAAGGAGGGAAATGATGACCTAAAATTTCGATACCAGCTCCTGGAGGAACGAGACGAGGAAGGCCAAGAGCGGATGTGGAGTGGATGCGAAGAGTTTCTTGGATGACGTTACTCATATAAGGCAGCTCCTTGACCATATCGAAACTAGGAATATCGATTCCTGCAGGGATAGCACTATCAAGTTCTTTCTGCAATCCTGCAAGCACGCCCGGGGTTTTAGTAACCCAATATAAAATCGCACAAGAAGTATTGGAAGTTGTGTCCGAACCGGCGATGAGTTGAGTGAGTGCCTCCGCCGTGAGTTCTTCTCTTCCAAGCTTATTTCCATTTTCATCTTTTCCTTCCATCAAACGAGCCAGAAGATCGTGTCTTCCTCCTGAATCTTCGAATCCTTCCAATCGCTGGCTTACTCGTGCGACAGCAATACCAGCCAGATTTTCCACGGCAGCAAGTCCTTTACTGAAGAATGGATCGGGTAGCCATTTGGCATAGGGTTTGAGTTGGGGAAGACAGCCGAGCGTGCCAGAGACTTCGCCACGTCGATTGAGCACTTCGACGGCCGGGACGTAACTGACTGGTGCGTCTGGGGTCTTCCTGATTTCCGTGATATCCTTTCCCCTTTCTAGCATACCAAATGCACGGCCGAAAGCAAGATCTCCAATGATATCGAAAGCGAGGTAATTGTACCAGTGAAGGCAATCAATCTTGGCGAATTGTCCATCGGCATTGTCAGACATTGCATCCCACTGTTTGATGAAAGTCTGAAGATTCTGCTTCATATACGGTTCAAATTGAGTAATAGACTTCGTTGAAAAAGTATGAGAAATTGTCTTTCTCTTCCTGGTATGTTCCACTCTATCCCTGGTATTGAAAAGCCCCCTTTGAATTGAAACAAACGCATCATAAAAATCCCTATTTTCATCAGCATCTCTCCCCTTTCATCAAAGAGCACAAACTGACGACTTCAAAAATCCATTCCCGTGTCCATAAATAATTGGAATAGCGCTGTCATCCGCCACACTAACATGATCTGGCTGAATTCTAACCAATTTCCCATATTTCTTATGTTCTGCATCTACACTCAAATATCTTTTCCCTTGCCTCGCCTGGAGCAGCAACCATAGATTTGAGAACTTGGCTGCGAAAGGACCGGGGATATCTCGTAATGCTCCATTAGATGTGAAATACGGTATCACCCAGAATAATACTAAGGCGAAGAGAACAGCGTAGGGAGTTAAGAGGATGTCGACCACAGCCATTTTTTCCGTACTGAGGTTGAATCAGAGTCGATGATCGCTACAGGGATTTTTTCTGTTAGAATTCGTTTAATGGAATTGGAGCTACTAAAGATATTGAGTGAAAGAATAGTGGTGGTTCGAATAGTTGAGTGGCTATGATGTCAAATTATAGTTCTCAACCCCAATTGCCCTAAATGCCGTACTTATGGGCCGGCTGGTCAGTTCTGTGGAACTTGGTGTTCACCCCGCAGCATAATTGAATAGCTTCAGCTTAAAGAGCGCCGCACATCCGCACATCCGCCAGGTGTTGGATCTATAGCGAATGAACGAACGGAAAAGATCAGCCACGGTGATCTTTCGGTGTTTTTGATATCATTTCACAGAATCATTTTTGACGATGTTGCGGAGTCTTGAACTCCCTTCTTGAAGAGCCGTGGTCTCGGGATGGGAGGCGGGGTGGGAAGTTCGGATAACACGGTTAGTTTGTACCTTTGTCCTTGCACTTCATTGCCCCTATTCTATTCGCACAGCTCTATCGTTCATCTTGACGCATTATGAACCTTCACAAAGACCCCTTAACTCTCCTTTTCTCAACAGCTTCCCTCAATTGCGCAATAACATCCGCTGGATCCTTTGCTCCAAATACCGCACTTCCAGCCACAATAACATTTGCCCCCGCATCGGCAGCTTGATCAATCGTTCCCGGTCCCAGTCCCCCATCAACCTCAATGTTTAATTCTGGATATCGTTTCCTTAATTCTTGAACCTTGGGTAATTCCGAAGCCATGAATTTCTGTCCGCCGAACCCGGGGTGAACCGTCATGACAAGTACCATCTATTCTATTAGCATTCATTGCCTGTTTCTCGAACACCCTCCCACAAATACGCAACAGAAGACTCACATCAGGCCTCTCACTTTCCTCCTTGCCCTCCAGAATATCCCACAGCACATCAACCTTAGTATCCGGTTTGATCGCTATCCCCGCTAACATGCCACAATTATGGATATACCTAATCAACTCCTTGGGATTCGTCTTCAGCTCGCTCGTCCTTTCCGGGCTTTCAGCCGCCGTGCTAGAAATAGCAGCTTCGTAGTGAAAACAATAGAGATCACACCCTGCTTTCTGGAAATCCCTGACCCACTTCTTTGGCTAATCTTCAATCAGTATTTTTTTCCTTGCTTGAAATAATATAAATCATTCCAATGGAAGAGATGGAGGCCAGGAGAGGAGAAAAGTACCTCCGCAATCATCATATGGCAGTCAAAAGTCCCTTTCCCGTGTTTTGTCGTCGGCCGCTCAACATGGCTCCGAATGGCCGTCACGACAGGAGCTCCGAAGGTAATATTGGGCACGAAATGCCCATCCATGATGTCCACATGCAACCAGTCCGCATTATTAGCTATTGTATCCGAACAATCCTTGCCCAGATTAGCGAAATCTGCGGCGAGAATGGAGGGGGCGATGATGGCTGGGGGAGACATTTTTGGTGGTTTGGTTGAAACGTATATCCCGACTTGTCTATTCCACGCAACTATGATGATACAAATAGCCACATCTACCCCGCCTCTTCCTCAGGCACCAACTCAACTAATACGAGTACTACGTATCCCTGTTGCAAATCCGGACCAGCAATGCCCCGATCGGGAGACACAGCCTCAAAGAACCTTTAATATATCTTCACACTAAGCCATTAAGGTGATAGGCGGCGGGTCTTAGCTTCCCATGTGATGAGGAGTATCTACCGTACGTTGTAAAGCACAATTCGAAACCATCAAACCCCTCCCTACTGGACCAAGAAGCCCCAAGAACCTACCTACCTTATTGACCTCGAGATGCCATCCAAACCCCTCCTTGCGCCCTACCGCGAGAACAACACCATAAAATACGTCCCTACGCCCAGCATATCCTCCCTGTCCTCCCCCGCCTCCGGATCCCAAACCCAGACCCAAACCATCACCACACTCTCCTCCACCGCCGCGCCGCCAACCCCCTACGATTCCGACAACGAGCCACTCCTCGCCCCGCAACCCGAAACACAGGAACTCACGGCTGATGAGATCCTCCATTTCACGGCCACAGGGCGCCCCATGCCCGTCTTCAAGATGAGCGGGCTAGCGAACCTCGCCGGTCCCTATGCGAACGCGCCGCAGCTGCTTCCCGTTCGCTATACCGACGAGAGCGTGATCCCCGCCATCATCGTCGACGTGATCCCGAAGTGCGTCGCGGACGATGGAGCGGCGGAGCCGTGAGTTCCCCTCTCTCTTGTGGCTTAAATGACCCCTATCCATCTATCCATCTATATCTATCTATTATATATATATATCGATTATGAACTCTTCTTGAGAGGAATGCATAATATCAATAGTCTAAGTAAGGAATAGGAAAAAACATTTCCTGCTTAAAAAGATCCTCAAGGAGAAGCCGAAGAAGGACAGGATCACTAAGGTCGTGTATATGCCGAGAAAAGAATACCAGAAGTACTTTGCGCGCGGGCTAGAGGGCGAGTATGTGGGGAGTGAGCCGCAGCGGCAGTGGAGCGAGGAGGAGTTGGATCAGGTGTATGGGAAATATAGGCCGGTTTTTAGGAAGAGGGGGTTTGGTGCGGGTGTTTGAGTTCGAGTTGGATTTGGGTGGGGTTGGTTGAGGATGGGATGGAGTTTTTTATACCCTTGTTTTTTGGAAGCAGTGTTTATGGAAATTGAATTATTGTAGTGGATCCTAGGAAAACAATCATTATTGTTGATAGATTCTGACCAAAAATTGAGTGGATCCATACTTCGCCGAGCGCTCCCACGTCCTAATTAGTTACTACTTTCGAAAGTAAATCATGATATATAAACTATGCCTCAGCTGGACGAGACCGAAGAATCAAAATGGAGCCCGATGCAACTTAACCTTAACCCCGCCCCCTGGTACTAAAATCAAGCTTATCTTCTTTTTGATAGGTTTGGTAACATCGCTCTCAATGCCATCGAATTTCTGTAAGAACTTCGCGATCACGAATCCCGCTTCGTTCAGAGCATATTGTTCTATATCCATTAGCTCTTTCTGCTCGGGAGAGACGAACCGAAATGGAAATCAAAAGAGGAAAACTCACGACCCAAACAAATTCTCGGCCCTCCAGAAAATGCAATGAACTCCCACCCGAACTTTCTTCCTTCCCACCTTGCAGGTCTCCAAACGTGCGCATCCTCGCCCCAGATATCCTTGCGTCTGTGTAACACATAAGCTGAATACCCGACTCTCTCCCCCTTCTTAATAGTAATGGGTTGTTTCCCATCACTCCCACCTCCAGTCGGCAATACAGTATCCCTCACACACAACCTGCCATTGATCGCCACCAATGGATATAATCTTAGCGTCTCATAGATCAGATATGTAAGCGGTTTACAAGCTTTGAGAGAGGAGAACGTCATCTCGGTTTTAGGCTTTGCTTCGGTTCCGAAATGCGAGATTATGGCTGTTCGGAGAGTGGTGAATTCCTCAGGGTTTCGAGATAACAGAAGCAAAGCCCAGGATATCAATGCGGAAGTCGTGTCTCGTCCCGCAAGTAAAAGCTGCAGTGCTTGATCGCGCAATTCAATCGGGTCTCTTGTTTCCTCGACCAAAGAATCCAACAGGACATATTTTGCCTTCTTGCCTTCAGTACTTTTAATCCCTTGATCATGCCTATCTAAAGCCTTCTGCACAAACTGGTTACTAAAATCCTTAACTGTTTTACAAGCCTGCTTGAATTTCTTCGAGTTGACTAGCCAGTAGAAGTTCGAGAGCCGGAAACGCCAGAAGATGTATTCCTGGCTGAAAGCCATGGCCTCCGAGAAATCCATTTCCTTGCGTGCATCGGACATGTTTCCAGAATCATGAGATTGTAGAGCAGTAGTTTGACTATTGACAGATTGGCCGAAGAGGAATTCCGTGCTGACGTCCATAGTGAAACGATAGAGCGCGGGCGTGATGTCGAACTCCTCGGTCCAGCCAGAGTGGTCTTCCGAGGGGAGCGCTTTAAATAGGATTTGCAGATGGTGGTCGGCGGAGTAGAGATCACTGACTTGATCACGGCTGAATTGAGGTTTCAATTGCGAGCGGTAATGAGCCCATGGTTCCCCATCTGAGGTGAAGATCCCGTTGCCAATAACGTCGAAGAAATTGCCACTTCTGGCTGATCCCATCTCGAAATTATGGAATTTAGTGGCGAGAATGGCTTGGACGTTTTCTGGGTCGTCGGTTGTGACAAGTGATGTATTGAACAAGCCATACATACGATATGTGTTATAACCCATGTCTAACCTCCTTTGCAATATAATATCGTCAAGAAAATCCTTGCCTAGAAAGTGTTAGCTATGATTTTTATAAGACGGTTATCGAGTGCAGATACTGTAACTGAATCAAGAGGAATGGTATTCGTCTCTACTTACCATGCATGCCAAAGATCATGGGAGCAAACCTTTCAAGACCCCAAGGTAATTGATTCTTCAAGACAGGTGGATCTGCACATCCCTGATCTTTGGCGAATTTCTTGAGAGCTCGCCATTGAAGCCAATTGCTGATCTGCTTATAGGCAATCCAAACAACGAACAACAGCGTCAGCTCTTTCAAATAGAAGTGTGGCATGATGGCAATGCTTCAAGTATGAACAGAGAACCTGACAGCATAAATGGGCATCTAGGCATTTGTATATAAACACGATGGTGCCTGGTACGGGTTGTCCATACTTACGTTTCATGTGTCCATTTATGGTCTAACCTTTGGTCGGATTCGGATTCGCTTGTCCACATTGAGAAACGAACGCGAATGTCTGGCCGAGGTTCGAAATTCATACAATTGTAAGATCCAAGGCATATTTCTTAACTATATTACCTTTTCCTTTTCTTTTCCTATACCATAAATTATAGAATTATAAAATCATAAAATCATAAAATCATAAAATCATAAATTAATAATCCGTAAATCGTAAATCGTAAATCGTTACTTTTCATACGTAACTCATCCCGTGCATCTGGTCTTACAACGCGCATCTAGTAGAAGCAGACCTCAATCGGAATCACTATCATCTGAATCTGGGAAACCATTGAAGACTTCTTCCTCATCACTGCTTTCCAGTGTGACCATCTGTTCCCCCTCTTCTTCCTCATCATCATCGTCTGTTTCTTTTACTCCAAAAGAGCCGCATACATCCCATCGATCTCCTTTGGCATTCCTGCTCACGTATTTGACTAGTTTCAAAACGCCACTGTCTCTCAATACAATGCTCATCTTGTTCCATGACGGTGACGACGTGAACAGAACATTGTCATCAGGGTCAGAAGAGGACTTGTAGACGGCAGCGTCGCCATCAGCTCTATCCTCATCACCAGCCATGTAAACTTCGTGACCTCCAACGTCATCTATCTCTTCCTCCTTAGCTTTCCGCTTGCTTTTACTTCGGAGGTTCGCATCTAGTTTCGAGTCTTTAGCCTCAGGCTCAGGCTCATCCTCATCCTCCTCTGTTTCCACTTCCTCATCGACGACCCAACCCGAAGTTGGAGTCAATCCAAGACTGATTTCCAACCTTGATTGTCCGTCGTGACGTTTCGCGAGAGCATAATCGAGACCTCTTCGAAACCTGCGAGCTAACAAATCGAAATTCTCGATATCACACTTTGTAGCTATCTCGAGCCATAATCGAAATTGACGACTGGGGAGAAATACTTCCAGTAGCTCCTGAATAGGATTCATATCGTTTTCGTTGAATGATCCGGTTGTGTTTTGCTGATATAGGAATCGGTGCTTATGTGGAGGCTTAGCTACTTTCCACGAAGTTTTCTCTTCGATCTCAGTGCTAGTTGTAGGTAGAAGTAATGCTTCTTCAGCTTCAATATAGTCTCGTACTCTTGCTTCGAATTTTTTCGATAACAGAGTCTCGAGCGTAACACTGGATTCTTGTAAGAATCGTTCTGAGACTTCCTCCAGCGTATCAGGAGTCAAGTATGTCGGCGCCATGTATTTCAGAAGAAATTCCAAATCAGCTTCCTCTAAAATCTTATCCTCTTCGGTATCTGATGGTGCCTCGATGGTAACATATTGTGCCTGGGGGAAATCGTATCGATCTGGATTGCCTTGAAGTTGGAGCAAACTGCTATTCGCACCCCACTTCTCCTCCTCCCCCTTGACATAACCCTCTTCCCCAATCTGAGGGATATGGTACCATCCACTAATAGCCATCCTGATCCTCCCTCCATCTTTCTTCAACTGCTCCTTATTCTCAGCGTGGTAAACCTCCTCGACATCATGAAAGCTCTCCCCAGGCTGAACAGCAAAGAAACTCAGCTGATTCCAAGCCGGTGGTATGACCTTGGTGAAATCCGGACTTGGAGTAGTTGTCTTCTCTCCATCGTCTTCAAAAGTCTTCGTAGGAAACAACCTCAGGGCACCACCCCATTCTTCCTGCCAAGGCACGTCTGGATCCGTAAGATAAAGGATATAGCTGACTCTCCGACTACCAATCACATCATCGTGGCATAATAAATGACATCCAGGAGTATAAACGTTGATAGCCATATCCGTTTTCCTTCCACTCAGCTCTCCCGATCCCGTAATCTTCGCAACATATTTCCTACAGGGAGTCGAGTACAATGCATCCCGTAATCGTAGCAAAGAAGGCAGTTTCTCCAAAGCAGCATCCTCAAGGCCATCCAGATTGGCGAGATCACCAGATTGATGGATTTTATAGATGTCGGTCTCCTTAGGCGTGAAGTGGACATTATCGCTGATTTCCTTGCGGACAGAACGGAGGAGATCATCGTCAATGAGAGAGGCGATGACGCTATGTTTGTAGGGCTCTGACGTTGCATATTCCTTAATATATTTGTCTAGAACATCCTTTGCAAAGAGGCCTTTTCGAAAACTCTTTTGGGCATCTTCATCCGAGAGTACTATCAAGATTATGACGTGCACTGTTGGATATCAATTAGAGCTTACCAGTCTTTGCTCGTTTCTTCAGTGCGCTCTCGACGGTGCGGCCTTCTGGTTGGGTCTCTGCTTTGCGCTTCATGATGATTGGAATTGTTTAGTGTGGAAAAGAGCAGGATTGATGGATATCAGTCCATTTATAGAAGATCTTTTGTGGGGAGATCTGCCATGACACACCGCCCAACCGCCGATTGGCATCAATGGTGAAGCGCTGGACGGGGTTCACTTGAAAAGGGGGATGCCTTCTCCTGAATTCTGACTGGCACAAAGCATAATATTAAGCCTTTTCTAAACGCGGTATACTAGTCAGCGCTGCGGCTTTTCGATGGATCATAATTGTCTATTTGGTTATATGTAACCGTATAGCCTGTGCCGCGCATAGTCGTGGGTGTCAATTGGCCGTGACGATCCACCATCACGCAAGAAAAGCATAGCATATATGATAAGTTACTCCTTATCGTATCTCAACTATCACTTCCTAGATCAATCCAGCCCCTTTCAAATCTCCGAAGTTCGAGAAGTACGCCACTCCTATGGGTGCCTTTGCTATCAACTCAGTCCGGGAGAAGTTCCCGGCTCTGAAACAACCACAAGTCTACTTTGATAACGCTGGAGGAAGCCAAACTCTGGGAATTGTGATCGATTCGTAAGCTCTCAACTGGTCTGTCAGACACGATCTAAATCATTAGGTAGAATCCGTGACTATCTTTCCAATAACAACGTCCAACTCGGCGCTTCCTATGCCACTGGACAAAAATCCACGGCAAAATTCTCAGAGGGCTATGCAGCGGCATCCCGATACATCAATACATCGGAAGAGGACATCGGTACTTTCCCCGCCTGCCATCTTTATCATGATCTAAAAATATCTAGTCTTTGGGTCCAGCACAACCCAACTATTTCGCAACCTCTCCTATGCCTTCCAATTCCCTCAAGGCTCTGAGATAGTCATCTCAGGAATTGATCATGAAGCCAATATCGCGCCGTGGCTTGCGATGGCTGCTCGGGACAAGCTGACCATAAAATGGTGGCTCCCAAAGACCAAGGAAAACCCTACTCTATTGGCATCAGATTTGAAAGAACTCCTCTCCGAGAAAACAGTATTGGTGACATGTACTCATGCTAGCAATATCCTGGGGACGATCCATGATATTAAAGCTATTGCAGAAGTTGTGCATGCAGTCCCTGATGCCCTGTTGTGTGTCGATGGTGTAGCGTTCGCTCCACATAGACAAATTGATGTGCAAGCGTTGGGTGTTGATTTTTATGCATTCTCTTGGTATAAGGTAATACTCACTCCAGCGCTAGAGCTTCTTTCAATTGTTGCTAAAGATACCAGGTCTACGGCCCTCACATCTCCATGCTCTACGCGAAACCCAGCGCTCAACTAGCAATCACCTCTCTAGGCCATTATTTCAACCCATCCATCACCCTCGAAGACCGACTGGGACTCGCAGGCGAAACTTACGAACTCGTAGCTTCAATCCCCGCCGTGCTGCAATATTTCGGCTACTCTGGTCTCGCAGATTCATGGATTGATATCGAAAGGCATGAATATGTGCTCCAGAAAAAGCTGCTAGATTATTTAAATGGTAAAGAAGAGGTGACGGTTTTGGGGGAGAATGATCCGGATTCTAAGAAGAGGGTAGCTACGATTTCTTGTGTGGTAAAGGGTAAGGGTAGCAAGAATGTGGTGGAGACTGTGGATTCATTGACGAAGGGGGAGGTAGGTATCAGATGGGGAGCATTTTATAGTAATCGACTGGTGCATAATTTCCTGGGTTTAGGTGATGAAGGTGTTGTGAGGGTTTCTATGGTTCATTATAATACTGGTATGTTGCTCGTCGGGGTGTTGAGAAAAAAAAAAACTGAATTTTAATAGTGGAGGAAGTGGAACGATTGATTAAGTTGCTTGATATTACATTCCAGAAGTTAGGTGAGTAAGGTGGGAAGGATACTCAACTTATGTGGATCTGGGAGAATCTACAATGGAGATAGCGATGGAGGTGGGCCCGTATACGCCGTGAGAGTAGCAATACACTACTCCGTCCATAGGTTGTTCTAACACCAGAGATATTGCCGCCTGTCGCTGTGGACAACCCCAAAACTCCTAACAATATACATCCGTCATAAATCATAAAACCACACTCAGAACTCCAATCCCAAGTCCCAGAATCATCTTTTCCCATTCTTCCTAGTTCCCATCCTCTCGATCTTATCTTTCCCAGGGTTGTACGGAGCAGCAACCCCCGTATCATAAGCTCTCCTCTGTCCATCACCACCGTAATGCAATGTCCCATCCGGCCGTAAAATCTGAGGCATACCTTCACTTGGTCTTGCCTTCTGATCCTCATGCAATTTATCCAGAGATTCGCCTACAATCGCGTACTGCGTCCATTTTATCGGCGGACATCGTACAACATTCTGTGGCGTAGGTAATTGTGGCCAAGCCTTCTCGCCATTTTGCGGTGCAGCATTGGCCTCCTCCTCCTCATCGCTCTCATACGTGGCAGGGTTAAACAGCGCTTCCTTTCTCGGATTCAACTCGCCACCCATGAGCGCCTTGCTAAACTCATCTGGATTCTCCCTCGCTCTTTCCTTGATCCTTTGTAAAGTCCGTATATCCTTCGTCGCATTCCTGGACTGCAGCTGTAAGATGGCAATAGCGGATCTTAAGGCGATGGCATCCGGATTGGATTCCAGTGTTATAGGTTCCGGAGGAGGGTGGGGGATGTCATGCTGAGGAGGTTGAGAATGTGTGTAGGTTTGTCTGGGCGGTCCGGCTCCATTGGGAATTGTGTTGGGGGAAATCGCAGATGTGGCGAGTGGCGCGGAGCCTAAAACCGGTGTTATCGGGGAATAAGCTGGTCGCACGGGGGATGTAGATCTTGAGTTCGATGCGGAATTGGGAGACTGTCCCTGGGAGGGTTGGGTAGCCGAGGAAGTATTGACTGTCAATAGTGGCATGTTGATAGGATTTGAAAAGAAAGATGAAGCCTTATCGGGATGACGAGGTATTGAATCCGTTTTAACGCACCGACGGGTTCGCCAAAGTCACGTGGACTAACCTTGCGTGGTAATTCCGCAAGGCTGAGAACCCAACTTCAAATACACAAATGTTGCCACAATTAAAATAGCACGAACAGTCCGTATGCTCACATATTCGTAATATAGCCCTTCACATCAGCCAAATCGCCCTTGTCCAACTCCCCTCTATTCCATTCATCTAGCAAGGTAATGAACAATATCACAGCCACCCTGAGAACCAAATTCTGAGCACCTCCAGCGAGACCAGGAGCTGGAGGTTTTGAGAAATCATTAGATGTAGTAGTATGAGAGTGCGGATTAGACTTGATGTAGAAGCGATCCTGGGCTCTCAAGCTTACGAACAGTGATAGTTCCAATTGGTTTCATCCTGGTGACACGCCGATCCAATATTCAGTATAAATAGTAAAGGACTAAGTAATGAGATGCCACCACTAAGATAGAGATTATTTATAAAACTATCTTTATCCTTTCTACTCTCTCATCACCTAGCTCTCACTCAAATCAAGCTAAACCCAAAATGAATATGAAAAAATATAAGAAAAAGAATTTAAAAAAAAAACCTTATTTTTATATCAAACTGGCAAGAAACCACCCACCGCATATATTATGGGTGGGTGGAAAGAAACACATTCGCTTAGTGTGTTTACTTATTACTGCGATCGTATGCGTTTGCGGGTTTGGCGATAACTTTATCTTTGATAACCCAGGTTGGCTCTGGGGGATGTTTGTTGTGTTTGATATCTAAATTCAACTTATTTAATTATACATACCTTGCTAAGCGAGGGGATGTGCTAAACGTTCGTCGCCCTTCCGCCCTTCCTCTCTATTCTCTGGAATGGAGCACTCGCCCTGATTTGCAAAAGCAGAAACTTGCATCGTATATGTGCTTGCAAGTTGAAGAAGACTTACTTTCTTTGATCAGTGTCCAAGAAAAGAGTATGCCCTGAGGTGATGTCAATTCCATAAGTTTGACTAATTAGAAATATTCTTAAGATAGTGTGTATTGATAATTTGGGTGGGAAAGCATAGCACGCGCCTATGGGAGGGAGCCGCACCGAAACCTGCCTCACTTTGAGTAGATAATATTATCATAAGAATATGATAGACTTTTAAATTCTTATATTCCAAACCAATAGTAGGACGTCAATGAAATAACTGAAGCGGATCGAATATTCAACAGGTAAGCAATAGTATGTAATTAGCACAATAGAATATCCTATATACCTGCTGCAATTTATTCGTAATCTCCTGTTCCATTGCCCACCTTCTTATTTGGCCTTTCTTCGTTTCTTTCAGCTTCTATGGTCTTTCCAACTACTTTGATCCAATCGATAGGTAGTATCGAGACTAACATAATTCATCTTTCCTCACCCAGATGAATTCCTCCACACAATTCTCTCATAACGACCCTTGAAGAAACAAGCCAAGGAAACAGAAACTCGCTTGGGGTATCATAAAACCGGGAAATGCATTCATTAACGACCATCAAAACGTCAGCTGAAATATCTTCAAATAGATGTAGGATTCGTAAATCGGTTCAAGTTTGTCCCGGGATTGATATCGAGATCCATCCCGGACTTCAGAAGCTGCCAACATGACAACGAGCCTTACTGGGGACTACCCATCCTTTTGAGCCGTTTTATAACAGCAATATCCATCTCGCGCTGACTTTCCAACGTGGCAATCTTTTGTTGAAGATCCGCAATCTTGCTGTCTTTGGACTTCAGAGCAACTCTTGTGATGTCACGACCCCTCGCAATGCCCGAGATCTTCAGCGCGTGCCTATTGAGGACTTCACGGAGTTTGGAATCTATGTCTTTATCGATATCCTGACCCTTCAGCAACTCCATGACTTCTTCTGAGATGTCATAGCTTTGGGGGCTCTCTCCGTGGTGATCTGATTTCAACGGATCTCGGAATCGACTTGGTGTGGGTGTCGCAGCTGGACCAAGACCAAATGGTTCGTTGCCATCCCACATCCCTCCATTTTTTCTAGTTTTCGATGGTTTTGTGAGAACATTACCACTGCTGCCTCCAGTCATTGGTGTAGGGAATGCTTCTGCTTCTCGTCTCCTCTTACTACCAGGCGTCATAAAATTATCGGTCTTCGAGGCTTTTCTGGGAGTTTCAGGGCTAAAAAAAGGAGGAGTGGTTTGCACGACCCTTCTCTCGTCTTCCGGTGATAAGGGCCAATTTCCAAACTCATCCTCATCCGATCTTGCAAGGTCTGCTATGAATTTATTACTTGCTTCCTTGTGGCCCTCCACCGTCATCTTATTTAGGATGCGATTTGAAGTCGGTGTCGATCCTCTTGATTCCGATCTTGAATTGTCCAGTACTGTGGAAATCTCTCGTCTCCTGGCATCCTCCGCCCAGAGGAAAAATCCACAGCTGTGTTCTTCCTTCTCTTGACATGTATAGAACCAGCGACCCGTATTGGGACCTTCCTTGCGAACCCGGAAATGGGAAGCAGGCAGACGAGGATCGCAATTGCCTACAGGCGTCAGTTAGCGCTGGTTTTAGGGTCTGAAATTTGATTCTGAATTGTGACTTACAGTGCCAAACCCCATCTATGAGCCGGCCTTTCAAAGGCATGATCTTTGCGCCCCCGAAGATTTTAGCTGCACCAGCTTTGGTCGGGGTAGTTGATAGGTCACGATCGCTCGCGGCCATTGTTCTGAATGTATACTACCGCAAGAGAAGGAGGAGAAGGAGGGGTGAGGGGCAAATACTGACTCAGAACTTACGATCTTTCTTCCGTCGCCAACCTCACCCAGCCCCGGACCATCCAAAGCGTCAGCGGGGCCACAAAGGATATGCAGGGTGGCCTGCATGGAAGATTCCTTGGAGATTCATATAGTTTGATGAGGCACGGCACGCTATGGATTTCTATTCAGTCAAATTGTATGGAAAAGGATGATAGGACAAGAGCAATACACGCGCTTCTTCGTGGCATGGATGGACTAAATCGTTCGCTTAGAGTACACGAGTAATCATCTATTTCTGTTTATTACGCCAGGGGTGACAAGATCAGCAATGGAAGCCAAAGTAAATTGAGGTCCGGAACGACGGTCTCGACTTATTCCTAATATACTTCAAATAGAGAAACTAACTAGGGCGAAGAAAAGGTTGGTGGGTTGGGTGGATGGTCAGTAGGTAGATACATTAGCGTCCCTGTGAATAGAACGGTAAATAGCAATTGTGTTGTAGTAACACTATTACTATAAGATTGTAAAGTGCCAAAAAAATAAAATAAAAACCAATCCTTAATCAATTTGTAGCTTGAGGTTACGGAAAACCCGTTTTAAGCCAATCAGAAGCCAGAATTTTTCCCAATAAAGGGACCAGGGTGAAGCGTAGGTGGGCGGATGAGTGGGCAAATGGGTGATGGATGGTCTGACACGAAGTGATGAAAGCTAGTATGGCCACCTACAGATCAAGTATAAATAGTTCTTGCTGTCTCCAAATGGCCTTCAGAGATATACAGACTTCATTTACCACAATTTTCATCTATCTTGCAAGAGCTGACATACGAGTAAGCCTTTGAACTATTTACTTCTTTCAATACCATGTGCGTAACAGCGTACCAACATAAATGTGGACACACGACGATCGAAACTACAAAATGTTTAGGCTTTCCTTATTGTAATGGTACAACTACAAGCGATAAGTTCAAGGAGACTGATTGCGAACAGTGCAAAGACAATGCATTGGTTTCAAAGAAAACACGGAAAGAACAGCTACGGGGAGCTAAGCATGAAAAGGAGAAGGCAAAAGATTCACAACAATTACCGCCAACACAGCAAGCACAGCAAAGACAGCAAGAACAGCAAGGGCATCTATCACTCCGCCAAGGGCAACTATCACAAGAATCAGTACCAAAAATAAGACGCAATCGACAGGTCTCTGGTAGGAGGTATAAAGCGAGAAAAATCGAAGATCGCAAAAGGGAAGCACAATCAAGTCAAGCCCAAATATGGAAATATTCAAAGCTCCCTGGATATCAGGCCTTGGAACCCAAGCCCGATCCGGGCTAATTATAACTCAGCGTCTGTTGTACTAGAAAACTAATTGGGGTGAAGAGGAGGGGCTGGCCCCCTAAGAATATAAATCAAAATTTCGACGCTCGCTAGATTCTGTGACTAATTCATATATTAGAATAGGAGGCATGAAAACAAACCAAGCATACCTTTGGACCGGTGCTTAGGTCTCTTACGGAAGACAATATAAGGACGGGTCGCCGTGGCTCGATTTGTTCTCCCACACAATGACCACAGCCTTGATCGGTTGTAGCTCGGCCGAAGTTCTTTGCATTAGTTAATGCTTGGTTTGCTTTTTTCTTTCTCTTTTTTTATACGTTAATTTTATGAGACTAACAAGTTTGATAGCTATAGTTACAATTATTTGTACATTGTCTTCTTATGAATCTATGCTTTTAATGCCATCTATCTCACATAAGCTATCCATAAAGACATAATTAAGTGCTGATATCCTCACTTAATGCCTACGAAACTAATTCCACCCCTAGCTTTCTTTACGGCCTGTCTCAAAGCTTGCTCCTCTACATCAGTCCACTTGACAGTCAACTCATCCCACTTTTTGATCTTGTATTCGCGCTTGAATTGAAGGTTCATTCCGCTTAACCTGCTCATTTCTCGAGGATCGCCTGAGCCGCTGTAGACAACGAGAGCCGTGCAGGGAGGAAGTGCTTCGTGAATTTGTGAAATACGTCGAGTGAGGTCTGATGTTGCTTGTTCAAGCGCTGTAAGAGGAGTAGGAACTGGATCTGATTTCACAGTATCATTATCAACAGGCTCTGGCTTGACAGCGTTGCCATCCGCAGATTTCGGCGTCGTGTTTTCGTCCCCATCAATCTTTCCATCAGATCTCGGTAACTGGACGATATTCCACCCCTTCAAACTCTCCAACTCCCTAAATCTACCCCAAACGAAATCTACACCACCGCTGGGAATCTCCTTGCCATCGACATCCCCATTAACAGCTCGAATCACACCCTCCATAACCTCTTCATCACTACTACATCCGATAGGGAAATTTGAAGCTCCACCAGGACCCTTTCTTGGATCACCCCAGTCAACAGCAGCACTGGATTTGCCACCTATCATGCTAGCAATAGCTGAGGTTCCTTGGTTTTTATATCGAACACCAGTTCGTGCTACCCTTTTAAAGATATTTTCTCCTTGTGAGTCAGTGGTACCCCAATCCTTCCCCTTTTCGCATTTCTGCTTCAAGAGATCCAGACATGTTCGAGCATCTTCGACAGAATCGTGACCAGCTCCTGGACCGGTCGTGCCGTGGCCTTTTTGGATCTCACGATTCAAGTAACGCTGTGCGAGCCATTTGAGTGCTGATTTTAAAGGTGGGCCACGGGGATGGGGATAGATAATGGCAGTATCAATGATGAAAGGATGTGTGAGTTTAAGAGCTGTGAGGTCAGAATTCAGGGAGTGACCTAGAAGAACTGTTTGAGGATGAAGAATAGCGAGTAACTTTTTCTGGATGTCTGCTAAAGTTGTCGTAACTGGAGCTAGCATCTTCTCCGTAATTCCGGAATACCTATTTCCATCAGCAGGGATATTTTTGGAAACAAAATACTCACATAGTCAGATAGTTAGTGATTGGCTTGTAAGGCTTAACAAGTTCATCCAGAACAACAGAACCATCCCATCCAACGATACTAACCCGTGTGAGAGAGAATTCTTTTTCACCAGTCATACACATCTCGCAATCCATTGCCAATATTTCTCTCCCAGCTGTTAGGCTGCCCTGCTCAATATCCTTATCAGGTACTGATCCATCTTCGAAGTTATTGACCAGTGTATCAACCCATCCATCATCATGAGAAACTCCCGCAGATCTTCTTCGTTCCGTCAAGGCAGCTTTGTGACTTGCATTATTGTAAGTAGCAGGATGTACTGTATAATCATTCTCGAGAAGCTCCTCAGGTGTATGAATGAATGCGGTAATCGGTGTTCGTATATTTTTCCATCCATGTGGTTCTTTCGCTGGTGTCGCACCCTTTCCGTGCTTTCCATTCTTCCCCTTCTTCCCCTTCTTCTCTTCTTTGGTTTTCTCGAGTGGTGCTGTAAGCATTGCATGAAGTGGTGAGTGCATTTTACCAAACTTGTCATCTCCTGGGGTCTTGGTTGGCCATAAATGCTCAAACATATCTGCGAAATGTCTTACAGGAGAAGGTAGCTGGTCGGTTTGGAGTTTGATAGGATAGTAATCATCAGGCGAGCCACTCAAATATTTTGGTTTCCCAAGATACGGCTCTTCATTTGAAAGTCCATCCTTGTCTTCTGACTTTGAAGCAAACATAGATCTTTCGAGCCCAGGAACCATGAGAACTACGACCTTGCGAATTTGCGGCCGATGACGAACAGAAACAAATTGAGGAGCAGAGCAATCTGTGAGAATATACAACACTAAGTTTTGTAGATCACTAATCTTAATTTGTGATTGAAGTCTGGAATCTTTCGAAAACTCGATGGAGGGGTAATTCGTGGATTCCTTCTTTGGTATTTTCTTCTTCTTGGTTGGTCTACCGTTCTCTATCTTCTGCCATTCTTGGGAGCTCAGATCCTGCTCACCCTCTGGAAGACCTTTCGCTGGTTCATACTTCTGATCAGGGACTCTTGCAGATGTCAGATTGAATTCTGGAAGGTCTGGCTGGCGAAGCGGCGGTAGCGCTTGACCTATATCAATGGCATCGCTGGTCTCCTCGTGCTTGCGCTTTTTCTTGTTTATTACATATCCAAGATCATTGCTATCATTCGTAACCTCGCTGGGTGCCATTGTGGATGGTTGTTTTTGCGTAAATGTGGTTGGAAAGGGTTCTTGATTCATTTTTTGTCGATACTCGTAAGGTCAAAGGTCAAGGTCATGGATTAAAGTTTACCCGGCAAGGCTGAATTGGGAACCATGATAATATACTTCGATATGTGTCAGTCAAAAATTGAATATCAGCGCAAACATGGCATCCACCGACAATTTCCACACATATGTGAAAAGCCGCGCTTGACGCGGCGTTCTGATTAAGTATAGAGTTATTGAAATATATTGCAGACTCTGTTTATGATCCCAACTCCACTTCAATTCTAAATACAAGGTACCCGCTTATCTCTTTAGATAAGATGCAGCGGAACGTCCCACGAGCCTCTATCGGCCCTGAGACCGTAATAGCTTTCTGCAAGAAAATGCAAATAAATGATCTGGAAATTTTGGAAATCCGTGGGAAGGTAGGTATAGGGAAACCCTACTCAAGCCCTGTTGATACAAGGCACACCGTGGGATTGAAACGTTCCCGGTCATCAGAGCTGCTGCTGCCTCATCTCGGATAGAGCATAGGTATGCATCCCCTTTCAACTAAGTAACGTAGTCTAATGAATTGTAGTTTTCTGCAAGATGTAATATGCAGAACATGCGATAGAGTGATGGGGCTACGATGTAATAGTGCTCCTAGGGGACATCTCTTGAAGAAGTATTTTTTCATTGCTCCTTCTGAAGACATAGTGCTGACCTAAGGTAGGGATCAACATATATTACGGCTTGCCGATATGTCCATAATTATTGACGACACGTGTGAAAAAGCAATAATCAACGTCTTGAGATCTCGTCCTTTAGTAGTTAACATCCCGGAGGATGCTCCAAAAACAAAAGGACCAACCGAAACCATGCCCCCACCCCATTTCACCAGGTAATAGCAATGGCCACCAAGTCAACTCAACAGCTACAATTCCAAGTACAGGTAACGCGCATCAAGTTAGGGGTACAGCGGTACTACCAACCAAGGATACTGGACACAACACCAGGGAGAGAATGGCGGTGCCAAACGCAGAGATTGCACGCCAAATCAGGGAGACGACTTTAATAGCAAATGGTAATGGAAATCAGTCAATAATAACTGCTCTAGCCCCCGCGCCAGCAGAGAAACTATCATAGAAGAAGCTTCTTGCGTGGGCCGAGAATGCTATCACAAATTAGTAGAAGGATATCGACCGGATGACAGGCGCTATAGATCGCATCGAGAAAGGTATGCGATCCTTTCGGGACTTCATAGCCGAAATGCGCCGGCAGAACATCAAGAGCAGCGAGCTTGTGAAGAGATATTGAAAGTATGCAACGGCAAATCGACAGGCTTGGTCGGAAATCAGGATCCTTGGACCTTTGAAAGACCATGCTCGACTTTCCAGGGATTTTATGGACCTCAACCAAAAGATAACCGAAATTGATGGACTGAAAGCAGAACTGAACCTTCCATAGGCCGTCTGTTTCGCTTCGCAGATGCCTCGAGTGATCCTTTGCTCTTGAACGCCCCACCACGATCTTCACCTCCAGCTTGGGTCCTCCTGACTACGAACAGGGAGCATAATCGACTATGCTACAAACCGAGACACTGACACATAAACGTAGTCGGGAAGAATTTGTCCTCGAGAGCCCCGAAGAATTGACTGCTTTGACGATGGACCAAGAATCAAGAGGGGAAGAATATCAAACGAATCCGTGGAGAACAATTTCACAGAGAATAATATGGAGGAACCCCAGGATCAGATACTTTCTCCACCTCGTCATTCGCCTGTAATAATATTTTCTTCCAATGCAGGCACCTCTCCTATTCTTGGTCGCAACGACGAGAATAGCGACCCCTGCCGCTCAATCGTCAACGGAGCTGCCAACTCCGATACCTTGGACCGTCCAAATTCAAGACATAGTTCAGTGATGATTCCAGAACCAGAACTATTGCAGGATTCAGTATCAATTGCCAATCCAGAGTCGCAGTCGCGTCGGGTGGAAAGACCAAGAAGGCAGTCTGTTATGGGACCTCCCCTTAACCCTTACCAGATCCGCATCTATCAGCAGAATTCGTTCCGGAGAATACGCCAGTCCTGGAGCAAAATCCCAATGGGATATCAAAACCTAGAACGTCTCTCCTGGCGTTTTCCTCTCTTCTAGAAGCCGAGAAGCGACACGCTGGACGTCCGCGGAGATCCTCCCCTGAAACCTCAACCGTTCTTCAGCCACTCCTCACTGCCTTTTTTGCCCAGAATGGTAGACCCCGGCCGTATAATTACAGCGGCAAGCCGAGAGACTGCAATGGAGTGCAGCTCACACTACTAGACAGTCAATCTCTACGATGGAACAAACCGGACTCAATATCAATAAAGAGAACGTTGCCCCCGGTCCTACAAATCGACCGACTGAAGAACTACGCGATGAATTGGGCCGTGATCATTCAATGGCGGTACGAGAAGGTTCAGTCACAGCTCCAGCGGCCAAATCTAGAAAAGTCGGAAGTGGTAATCATAGCACTGGCTGCTATAAGGGTCCAATGGAATTCGAAGAAGAAAAGACGGCAGTATTTGGGGAGGAAAGAGAACGAATAGCATTCCCCCGAAGATCGCACGTCCACGTCCTATGACAGGCGGCCAGACACCCGATGGTTTAATGTTGCCTATTGAGATGGAGAGTCGCGACGCGAAGAGGAGAATCGAGGGGAATTCTGGAGGCTAGGGAACGATTAGTCCGAGAGACTCTGGAGCGGGATATGTAGTTGCTATTTTGTCAGCTCTTTTGCCAAAATCTTCTCCAGGGATGTGAAACCCAGTCAATTCATGTTGGATTCTTCGTCAGTTCTCTTTATTATAATCCGCAATAACCCCAAAAACCCACTCACCCAACGCCTCCAATTCCTTCCAAATCTTGTCAACCAATTCCTTCCCTTCCCCTTTCCCTTCCTTGAACCACATCCCCAGAACCTCACCCACGGCCCCCCTCATCCTCTGCACCCCCTCAATCTCCCCAATATCCTGTCTCACCACCTCCATAAACCTAGTTTCCTGCCCATGGCTCTTCGGCACCCTCTCTCCAACCAGCATAAGCACTATCTGCACCGCCGAAACATAATCGATCTTCGTAATGGTGTCTTCTGGTATGAACGGCAGGCTTGTAGCTAGTAAAGCAGGATCTTCGGCCGCTACGGCCTTGAGAAGTCGGGAGAGGGTGAAGAGACGAAGGACCCGGGTGGGATGGTAGTGAGAGACGTAGAGATAAGGATCGCATTGGAAACACAGGAAGAGATTTACGATGAGGGCTGGGAGATAGGCATTCATGTCTAGATATGCGAGGTAGAATTCTTCGAGTACTGAGGGATAGGGTTGTATACAATGCATATTGTATTTTCGTAACAAAGCCCATATCCCCTGTGCCTTTTTCAGAACTTGGATACGGGATTCCATACTGAGATTGTTCTTCCTGGCCTGATAGTCTGTAAGTAGTCCTTGCGTATCTTGCAAGCGCTGTTCAATGAGACGATACGGCGGTGAAGCCTCATTTTCAAACCTACATTTCGATTCCACGCGATTGAAGACCCGATCTCGAGGATCTTCGGGGCTGAAATTGGGAGCTGTTGCAAATCCTTGGTATTTACGTTCTTTCCAGGCTCGTTCATCGTATCTACATTTAGGGCATTTACAATCGAAACAATAGGCCCTCTTTAATTGTTCTTGACGTACTGAATACTGGCTCGTAGGATCGATATAGGAAATGAAGATTTGTGAGCCTTGCTTGATGGGCAAGAGAGCTCGAAGACTGGCATGTCGTCCATTGAATATTACGGCGGCGTTGGGGTCGCAGGAATGGTTTACTCTTGCGAGTAAGGGGTCGAAGCAGAGTCCAGCAAGTGCGTTGTCAAAAAGCGTAACTCGGAACGCATTCATGTTTACCTGGAACATTAAGTAGGTCTCTTTTACGCATAAGAAGCATGACTTACTCGACAGAGTAGCTCGATGGCAACATTTATCCATTCTCGAGGCTTTTGTGTCCACATAATCGAGGATTGGGCTTGAAGAATAATACTTTCCCATACCGGCTGTTTCTCTTGCGATTCTCTTTGTGAGACCAAAGCAGCCCATATTGGATCCAAAGAAGCACCATATTGATGTCGAAGCAGCGTCTGAATTACAGCACGTGTCGTAGTAGGAATGATTTTATCTGCTCCACGACCCTTAAAAATCGTACATTCCTTCTTATGAATAGATTTCCACGATATCTCCTGACATTTTTTAGAACAATACCTAACAATCTTACAGCCAGTACATTTTTTCAATTCCTCGGCTTCATATCCAAACAGACATTGCGAGCACACGCGATCTAGAGTCGCATTTTCGACGATGGTCAAGAAAGGATTGGTGATACGGAGGATCACATCTCCACTTTCTAAGTCAACTGATGTGGCCAATCCAGTGCCTAGTTCTGCATCCTTTATGATGATTGTATGATTGACGTCCATTGCTTAGTGAAGGAAGACTGCAGCCTTCCGATTACCTACCCAGATACTTAAGGAAGACTTGAGTGCAACGTACTATGCATTCAAATCTCGCGTGGCTCAGTGAGAAGGATTATTGGATCCATTTGGCTGTGTATGCTGCGTAACTTGTTGAGATATCCGTAATTGAGTTTTCCTATAGTTGAGCAAAAGTGCTATTATATTTGTCTTTGGATTGATTATGTTCTGCAAAATGAGTAGCAGTGGTGGCAGGTTGGTGTGGATTAGTCAGCTAGGTTGATACCCATTTCACGTAAAACCAACCTCAGCAAACAACTCTATGCGTAGACCTATGAACAAAGGCGCAGTGGTTTCCAAATAGGCTTCTGACATGATGAGGTCGAGTGACAGATTAACGATTTCTGGAGCCATCAGCAAGAGAATCAATGGTGAAGTCGTCAGGTTATCTCGTATTGCTCTCGTCATCGAAGTCTTCCCAAACAAACATATCATCCTTACAAACATTCTTTGCCTTTGTCAAGTTTCTGCTGGCTATCTCCGAACTAGTACTCTAGCTACCTTGCTCATATGCTTATACCCATATACCCATATACGCGTGAAAGGCGACGTTGCCAGTGTGCCGTCTTGAATGAAACAGTAGCTTGCCAATCCAAATCCTTCGCCAGCAAAATTCAAACTTCAAACCTGTTTCCCATCTTGAGGGATAGGCACGGGTCGGTCAAGCACCAAGGTAGGATACGCGTCTCAAGGCAGCCAGTTCATATGTTCGGGGTTCTTGTATTGTACTTCTGTACGAGCAGGCCCAATTGCGCGCATCCAAGCCTTGCATCCCGCTCCTGGCACTCCAACCGCCAGGCAGTTCAACTGCAGATGGTTGATTGCATATGATTGAGCCCTCTGGTGGCTGGCGGTTGATGGCTCCGCACCAGCGACTGAGAAGGTCCGCTGAAGAACTACAAAGACAACACGGACAACAAGCCTCGCGCTTAGCGATCAGTGACATTGGGGGCACTGGGATGCTATACTCTGCAGCGAGGCAGCTAGGTAGCCGAGATGTAAGCCTCAACTGGATCGTCCACAGCCTCGTTCTCACAACCGTAGTGGATGGCATGGTTGATATATATCCGGCTGTGCGTCTCTTTGCACTTCTGAAGGTCATGTCTTCATGTTTCGAAACGTCCCGATATCTAATGTAAAATCTTCTCAGGGTAGGCCTAATAATCACACCATGTCGTTATCATTTCTCATCCTATGTACACTCTCACAAATGGCTGATGGTATGTGATCCTTTGTTCGTCCCATACAAAGCAAGCTCTGATCTCAACAGCTGCCGCCGTACCCTCAGAAGCCATCCCCGTCTCAACCACAGAAACCTCACCCCTCCCAAGCACAACCATCACAACGACATCAGGACTCTCCATTGGCGCCAAAACCGGCCTCGTAGTCGGAATCTCCATCGGATGCGCCATCCTCATCACAATCGCCTTCTTAGTCTGGCGACATCGCTCTCTGCATTCGCACCCACCCAGTTACCTCTCAAGCCTATACTCCAAATCCACATACCCGTTAACCCAACACTCTACACCCAACCTCTCGACATCACCTATTTCGAGACCAGAGAAGAACCGGGATTCTCCGACTTCTAGATGGGAAGTCTCGCTATCAGCGCTCGAGACACCGAAGGAAGTGGTTACGCAAGCCTCGAAGCTGAAAGAGTCGAGGCGCGGAGATGGAGGATACGGCGTCCCGGAGATTGTGGTGCAGGAGTTCGAGGAGGAGAGTAATGATCGGGGCTACTGGGCGAGAGGGAACTGGGGACGGGGCAGGAGGGAGGAGGGTGGAGGAGAATAACGTGATTGGGTCTGGGAGAGAGTGGATATGAAGAAAATGGAATAAGGGAAGACGGGCAGTGTAAAAGTATTGTATTTGTGTAGATATTGGGACATCGATAGAGACGAAGGCGATTTGGATGCAATATACCCCATTTTGTTTTGAAACACTTGAACAGGACTTGGACCTTGAACCATCTTATCACTGTGTACCCAACTCGGTTCCATTACAAAGTCAGCAGCCTAAAACTTGAGAGCATTTCAATCACAGTAGCCAAGAGGCAAGAAATAAAAGGTCTTCACCTTATCCATTAATGGTACCTAAAACACCTACGCCTGCTAATATACATCCTATTTGCATCCTAGACTTCTAGTTGTATTGCATATAAGTGGCCGTGGAATTGAACTTCAGGTTCCCCTTAATAACCTTATCAACTGCACTTAAGAAATCCTTTTCAGTAGCCACCTTTCTTCTTGCACGGATAGCAAACATCCCTGCTTCAGTACAGACACTTCTAAGTTCAGCACCGGTGGAGTTGGGGCACAGACGGGAGATAAGTTCCCATCTGATATCGCGCTCCACGGACATACTCTTGGCGTGAATCCGGAGAATATTGGCACGGCCTTCGAGATCTGGGAGTGAGAATTCTATCTTTCGGTCGATACGTCCAGGTCTCATTAGAGCGGGATCGAGGGTAGAAGGTCTGTTGGTTGCGAACATGACTTTGATGTTTCCTCGTGCATCAAAACCATCAAGTTGGGTGATCAATTCTAACATAGTTCTCTGCACTTCATTATCACCTCCTGCACCATCGTCGAAACGAGCACCTCCGATTGCATCAATTTCATCGAAGAAAATAATGCAAGCTTTCTTGGTTCGGGCCATTTCGAATAACTCTCGAACCATTCTCGCACCTTCTCCTACATATTTCTGTACCAATTCACTTCCGATGACCCGGATAAATGTAGCATCGGTTCGATTAGCTACAGCTCTGGCGCAAAGGGTTTTTCCAGTTCCTGGTGGTCCATAAAGTAGAGCACCTTTGGGAGGATCGATACCGAGATTGACGAATCGTTCTGGCGATAACAGAGGCATCTCAACGACTTCTCGTAGCTTTTCTACTTGTTCTTTACATCCGCCAACATCTCCATATGTAACATCAGGCTTGTCCTCGACTGTCATCATCGTAACACTCGCATCGATCTTGGGTGGTAAAGGTAGGAGGATTTGATATTTGTTTCGGTCGACACTGCAGTGCATTAGTAGTGACATAATATGATTGCTGGGGATTCTTACCCAACTCTCATTCCCTCCTCGATATCCGTTGGACTAACACGCTCTCCCAAGTTTACTACGAACTTTGCTATCTGCTTAACGTTGATGACATATTTGCTCTTCTCGGTATCTTTCTCATCTTGAATAATCTTTGTACATCTAGCTACTTGCAAAGGTTGTTCTTCAGACATTCGCTGTCGGTCTGCAGCTACATCCCAGAGATGAGGTGGTGCTAATCCAGTATCTGATTCCTACAGAATGTCAGCTCTATGCGTATCCCCTTTGTAAACTTTCTCACCTTGACACCAATCTTCTCATTCACGCTCGACTGCCGCTCCTTGATCTGCTGTTCGAGTTTCTTGAGAGCTGCTCCATAAGGCGCGGCACCGTATGTTTTCAGAACTTGGATATCTCTGGAACTTGGTCAGTTATAATATCTACAACAGGTAAGGTAACAACATACTCATCAGTTAAAGGAGTAATCTTTTTCTCCTCCACTTCATCATCTGCATATTCCTTTCTGTACTGCTCCCATTTTTCTCCCTTTGCACTGACCATGATTGCGTTGGAAGGAGGTTATTTAACACGGGCGAAGGCTGAGAAAGTACGAGAGTGTTTCTGGAATTAACGAAGCTTGACGTGACTTCTAGGTATGAAAGAGAATAACTGTAAGAGGAGGCTGCAATGGTGAAGAACCGTGTTTGTTACTGACGGCGAAGCTCAAGGTATCAACATCTACGACGCTCGGTAAGCTTGTCCCGTACCTCGCGCTTAGTCACGCTACATTCGGGATATGCTTTAAATCCTCTATTTCAATAGTGTGGAATTAAAAACCTGTAAGGCTTAGAACTTGAAACACAATAGTTCTTTTCTGTGTAGGATTGCAATTTCAAGAGATTTCAAGCATTTCTAGGTATGTTATAATTAATGCAATCCTACTCGTCCAATATCCCATCTCAGAAGGGCCTGGCGCTAAGCCGAATTTAGCTCAATCTTTGAAATACTTTCAAGACGCGGCTGCGAAAGAAAGAACGCGACGGTTCCTCCATCGATTGACATTTTGAGGGTGATTTTTTTAATACTGTCTAGTTCATACCTCATACTACCATATACCTCGATATGGCTCTCACGCAGGCGGCTGGTAATTCTGGAAACAATGCTTTTAAGGACAAGGAGAAGCCGGCCTCAGTGCGTACTGCGAATATTGTAGCAGCAAGAGGTATGATACCTGAACCCATTCCATATTTTGACTTTTAGTACATAGTTACTCAATACTTGGATTTTAACTGACATGTTTCAGCTGTTTCCGAGGCAGTGAGGACTTCCCTTGGTCCAAGAGGATCTGATAAAATGATCATGACCGGTAGAGGAGAGACGATTATTACGAATGATGGCAATACCATGCTTAAAAGTATGGCAGTCATGCATCCTTCTGCCAAAATGCTAGTAGATTTATCAGCAGCACAAGATGTCGAAGCAGGAGATGGCACAACCTCAGTGGTTGTTATTGCAGGAAGTTTATTAGGAGCAGCAGACCGACTACTTGGGAAAGGCATACATCCTTCAGTCATTGCCGAATCTTTCCAACGAGCAGCAGCAGCAGCAGTTCAGGTCCTCCACGATATGTCTCATCCTGTTTCCCTTACCGACACGGCAGCTCTTCTACAAGCTGCCACTACTTCCCTTTCCTCCAAAATTGTCTCACAGCATTCCGGTCTGTTAGCTCCAATGGCTGTTAATGCTGTTACGAAGACTATCGATATTAAGACAGCGGATAATGTGGATTTGAAGAATATCAGGATATTAAAGAAGGTTGGAGGCACGATAGAGGACAGTGAGATGGTAGAGGGTCTAGTTTTGAATCAACCTGTTGTGAAGAATGGTGGTGGGCCAGTGAGGATGGAAAAGGCAAAGATTGGACTCATTCAATTCCAGTTGAGCCCACCGAAGCCAGATGTAAATATAACAACCCCTTCTTCAGACATTTACTAACTAAACCAGATGGAAAACCAAATCGTAGTGAATGACTACCGACAAATGGACAAAATCCTCAAAGAAGAACGGACCTACCTGTTGAACATGGTCAAAAAGATCAAAAAAGCCAAATGCAACGTCCTATTCATCCAAAAATCCATTCTACGCGATGCCGTCAATGAACTGTCTCTCCATTTCCTTGCCAAACTCAACATCCTCTGCATTAAAGACATCGAGCGCGATGAAGTAGAATTTATCTGCAAATCCACGGGCTGCAAACCCATTGCCGACATCGATTCCTTCACCGAAGATAAATTAGGCACCGCCGACCTCATTGAAGAAACCCAGTCGTCGGGGTCTCGAATTGTGAAGGTCACTGGTACGAAATCAGCTGGCAAGACCGTTTCAATTGTTTGTAGAGGTGCAAATTCCCTTATTCTCGACGAAGCCGAACGTTCACTACACGATGCCCTTTGTGTCATCCGCTGTCTAGTCAAAAAGAAAGCCTTAATCGCAGGAGGCGGCGCCCCAGAAATCGAAATTGCATCGCAACTCTCGAAACAATCACGCAGTCTTACAGGCACCGAGGCCATCTGCTTTAAAGCCTTCGCGGATGCCATGGAAGTAATCCCTACGACGTTAGCAGAAAATGCAGGTCTCAATAGTATCAAGGTAGTGACAGAGCTGAGACACAGACATGAGTTTGGCGAGAAGAATGCGGGCGTTAGTATCAAGAGTGGAGGTGTCAAGACAGATATCGCGGATGAGAATGTGTTGCAGCCACTGTTAGTCAGTACGAGTGCAGTGGAACTAGCCGCTGAGACTGTGAAGATGATTTTGAGAATCGACGATATTGCATTAAGTAGATAAAGAGGTGATGTAGAACAGAGATATAGCAATACCATTGGTTCTGGCATTTGTTGGGTTTTGTGATCGTGAGATCCGCTTTAAAAGGGGTGTGTGAGTTTACAAGAGCTGAAGCAAGTTGCACAGGTAGGATGCAATGCCAATTTTTGGATTTCATAGGTCCTCACTAAGATCAACTTGATTCATTCCTTATCCACTCTTCATAACACCCATAACATCATCGAGAGAGTAGCTTAAAGTTTCCTCCCATACTACTTTATCATCCATCGAAAAGAAACCACACATCTCCTTCAAAATTAACAAACGCTCTACGGATATTCACGCAGCACATCTATCCCTCAATTTCTGTGGTAAGAGAAGAAGGTATAGAAAATAAGGAGACCAGAGTTTAATACTCAGCATTGTCTTCCTCTGGCTCGAAGCTATCGGCAGCCACCTCTTCATAATCCTTTTCCAGGGCCGCCAAATCTTCTCTTGCCTCACTGAACTCTCCTTCCTCCATACCTTCACCCACATACCAATGTACGAAAGCGCGCTTGCTATACATAAGGTCGAATTTGTGATCGAGGCGGGACCAAGCTTCGGCGATGGCGGTGGTGTTGCTGAGCATACTGACGGACCGATCCACTGATGCCAAGGCGCCGTCGTTGGGTGCGGTGGAGGGAACCGAGACTGGCTTTTGGTAGTTGATGCCGAGTTTGAATCCCGTTGGACACCATTCTACCAGGTTGAAGGAGGTCTTAGCTTTGAGGGAGGCGACGGCGGAGTTACAGTCGCGGGGAACAACATCTCCTCGATAAAGAAGGGCAACAGCCATGTATTTTCCGTTACGAGGATCGCAGACCACCTGAGTCACTTAGCTTCGGTCTAAAAGATAATATGATAGAACTCACCATTTGGTTGTTGGGCTCAAAGCATCTTGGAAAGTTAGTAAAGGTCGAGAGATAGAGGAGAGTACTTACTGGAGAGTCAGATCCTGAGTCTTGAAGCTCTCGTGGGAACTCTTAGCAGCAGAAATGACAGGAGCATAACTGATCAATGGGTAATGAATTCTGGGGTAAGGAACCAAATTGGTTTGGAATTCATTCAAATCGACATTAAGAGCACCATCAAATCGGAGAGAAGAAGTGATAGAGCTAACAACTTGAGCAATCAATCTATTGAGATGTTCGAAAGATGGTCGTGGGATATCCAGGTTTCGGCGGCAGATATCGTAGACGGCTTCATTGTCAACCAAGAATGTACAATCGGAGTTCTCAATCGTGCTATGAGTGGAAAGAACAGCATTGTAAGGCTCAACGACAGCGGTAGAGACTCTGGGAGCTGGGTAGACAGCGAACTCGAGCTTGGATTTCTTGCCGTAATCAGTAGAGAGACGTTCAAGAAGAAGAGAACCGAATCCGGATCCAGTTCCACCACCGAAAGAGTGGAAGATCAAGAAACCTTGGAGACAGTCACAGTTGTCCTAGGTTTATTAGCTTCATCCATCATAAGAGCACTTTTCTTACCAAGACACGGCGAATCTTATCCAGAGTCCCATCCAGGATCTCCTTGCCAATCGTATAATGACCACGAGCATAGTTATTAGCCGCGTCCTCCTTGCCACTAATCAACAATTCCGGGTGGAAGAGTTGTCTGTAAGGACCAGTGCGGATCTCGTCGATGGGAGAGGGGTCAAGATCAACGAAGATAGATCGAGGAACATATTTGCCGCTTCCCGTCTTGGTGAAAACGGTATCAAGTTCACCGGATTCGTGAATATCCTTTGCATCGGGATTGGGACGTCCATCGGGAAGGAGACCGTGCTCAAGCAAGTACCTATCACCATCAGCAACGCTCGAATTCGAATTTGAGTTTAGATATCCTCACAGTTCCCAGGCGCTGTTACCGAGCTGAGTACCGGCTTGGCCGATATGGAGATGGAGAATCTACCCAAGAGACACATATTAGTTTCAGTTCAACACTGCGGCGCGCTGCGAAAGCAGGTCGCGGTGGAAGTGATATTTACCTCGCCGCGAGTCATATTGAAGGCTTCACAGGTTAGATTGAGGTGATAATTGTTTGTTGATGCGAGATGCTATCGCTGAGTCGTCCTGCGCCCGAAGCAATGCAAAGCAAAGGGGTGAGCGAGGTGAGCACTTTGATAGTTAAAGAGCAGTGTTGATGTGCGTGGTGGGGCAACCATTCTAGGCGACCCCTGAACGAGCGGTGTGTGAGTTTATGTGGAATCACGTGCCAAGGTGACAGACATTAATAATGTACCTAGACCACCTAGACCAATGGAATGAGGGGGCAGGACTGCTTATCAAACGGAGTAAATTGAGACAAGTAATAAAGCAAGTCTTAATATTCAAGCCTTTGTCAGATTCATGGCCTTGATTTAAAGCCGGAAAAATAGGGTATATGCCTGTCACAAAGTATTTAGGCTTAAGTACTCATTACGTATGCACAGAAGCATAAAAGAAAGATCTTAAAATGTTTTGCCATTGCTATTGTAGTATAAGAACATCCAAGCAAAAGCAAGTAATAATAACATGGCATGAAAAGCAATTGACCCGCCTACAGCCATACGCCGGAGGTTTTAGGATGAGCAGCGATCTTATGCCAATTCAATAATTGAGCTCTCCAGATCCACCTCCAGCTACTGCATCGAGGTCTTCATAAGACTTCAGACTACGGCCCTGAACAGCTTCCCGTGGTCCAACAGCTGCACCACCTGAAGCTCCATCGCCCCATCTACCAGCGCCCGTTCCAGCAGTACTAGAACGACGTGCGCCAGGTGGAGGACTTAATCGTCCTGCCTCAGGATTCCAGCGTTGATCTCTTGGCCTGCGGTCATAAGGCCCAGATCGGACATTAGTTTGATAACGACCAGTACCTCTTCTAATGGGTCCAGCACCACGATTATCCATCACACCAGCCCAGCCAGGAGGTGTTTGGACTGCACCTCCAAAGAATCCAGGAAATCCACCAGGACCAAAGTTTTGCATAGGTGGCATGCCAGCTAAACCAAACTGTTGAATGTTGAATCCGCGAGGGGTGCCGGCTGGCATATGACCATTTGCTGGAGGAAAGTGCCCATTGCTATTGGCATCCGATCGGGATGGGGCAATATGCGCAGGATCTATAACATAGGTATTGATAAGGTCAAACTACAAAGTATTAGAATCTCTATCATAAATAAATGTGAAACTTACGTCCGTCTTCAAGCCCTCAAGCCATTCAGGATGTCGCTTCTCAACATGCTTCTTCCAGAAATGTTCCTCTTTAAACAGCTTCTGGCATTCTGGAACTCGACATCTGAACTTGTGTTCATCTTCTTGCTTCACGAACTTGACCAGCTCTTCCTTAAGTGCTTCCTCAGTCGGCTTTCCACCAAGCTTACGAATCTCAACAGCCTCAGGCTCAAGAATTTGCATAATCTTCTCTTCAAATGTCTTAACCCAGTTGAAAGCGCGCTGAAGTTGCTGTTCAGATTTGGAGGCGACGTTGCCTCTAGGAAATTTTCTGTCTGCATCAGGCGAGTTCAGATCCATTTCGCTATCCTCTTCCAGTCGCTTTTTTCCTGGAAATGGTTCACCAGAGGCACTTGCTCGTGCAGCTGCCTTTCCCGATGTAGTAAGAGTGCTACGCGGTCTTCTGAGATGGCCACCAGGACATTTCCGGGTAAGCTCATGAATGGAATCGCTTTCAAAAACACAAAAGAAGCAGAAGTTAAAAACACGTCGGAGATACTCGACCATAAGATCAAGTTGCTTCTTTTTAACGAGAAGATCTTCATCGTCAACTTCGTCATCGAAAGCCCCTTCTTCCTCTTCCTCTTCTTCCTCGATCTCCTCGCCCTCATCCATAGCTTCATCCAGACCCAGCAAATCCCGTGATGGCTTCCTCTTCTTAGGAGGAGGTGCAGTGACGGGAGGCTGGAGACGTCCTTGGTGTTTAAGATCATCAACTCTTTCTTCGATCTTCAAGACAGCATTGAAGTCTGAACCGAAATCCTCCTCATATTTGCTAACCAAGCGTGAGGCCAATTCCAAGTCTTTTTCGATCCGCTCTGGAGCTGAGAATAAGTCCCAAAGCGCTTTCTTACGTGGCAGAGTCGGGGGGACATGAACACCAACATGACAAGTAAAGTCTCCTCTGACCTCATCCTTGACTGTCTTTCCGTTAATAGCTTCAAGAGCCTTTTCAGCTGTGGAGACAGGGGCCAACGGAAGTATTTGAGTGTCGCCATCCTCATCCTTTGGCTCCGCCCGATCAACGATTGGAGCTGTCTCGGGTGCAGGATGCAGCATAACCCAGCCGATTCGGTGATATCGCTTACTAGGGTTCGGATCGCTCAAGCTTAACCATTTGAAACCACCCTCATCCTCACCTAAATGTTCCTTGCAAAACGCTTCGAGGTTTTGGCGATTGACGTGAGGGGCAATAGTCTTAATGAGAAGCGTGGGCTGGAAAGCATTCTCGTCCCTGATATCACTGCCTTTGTGTGGAACCAAATCACCAACTCCGAGAACCTCATTCGCCGCAGTCGTTTCACCCTCTTCCTTTTCGATAATACCACCTGCACCATTGCTTTCGCTCTTTGGAATACCTTCTAAGGAGTATTCGTCAAAAGTACCCGATTCCAAATCTTGTTCCCATTGAGTATAATTTCCTCGACGGAATTCACTCAATTGTTGCTTCAACTGATCTCTAATCTTCGCCACATATCTCTCCTGGAACCACTGCTCAGCTTTATGTTCTGAAACAAAGTTTCGTGCCATTCTAGCTTGCAGCTCTTCTTTATAAGCATCATAAGCAGCCTGGATTCTAGCCTTCTCCCTGTCACGGTCCTCTTGTGTGTCTCGTGGACGAATGGGTTCTCGCTTTCCTGATCTTGCACGCTCTTTCTCTTCCTTAATCTTCTCATTTGCACGCCACCATTCTCCATAGTAAGAAAATCCAACTTGGTAAGGGAGCGTAGTGGGGTCTGGTACTGGATTTGTAGCAATTGGTGGAGGACCTGTCTCTTGACCTGGAACATATCGGTCAATATTAGCAGGAGCAGGAGAACCAAGACGACGACGGTCTTCACGGTCTCTTGCTCTGCTATAGACATCATCTCTAGGTCGAGATCCAGGTTCATACCGGTCGACGGTTGTAGGTGAACGGGAACGATCACGGTTACGGCGTTGCCTATCGGCTCCTATGGTAAACAAAGGTAAGTTTAGGAATTATAGGATCGTCATAAAATAAGACTAGATAACAGAGTAATCTTGCATGGTGACACCCGGTAGTCCCGCATATGCATAATCTAAATGGACGGTACAACCATTTCGGGTAATTAGAGAGATTGGTACATACCAGGAGAGCGGCCACGATAAAAGTTATCAGAACGATCAGGACGATCACCATTTCCGAAGCTATCGCCGCGTCCTCTCCATGCAGGTCTCTCTGTAGGTGAACGAGCTAGAGTAGCTTCTCTATAACTAGGATAGGCGTCCATATTTGCGTCTGCCTTGGAATGCTTTCGAAAACGAAGAGGGGGACTGGGAGGCCGAGGAGGAAGTATCGTTCCAATGAAGACAGGTGCAACAATATCCCACGTTTGAGGTATCTTGTAAATGCGGCTGGCGGGGGTTTGCTGCTTATCAAGTGACACCTGTTGATTGTCGGGAGGTGATGACAACGAGGCTACTGCTGTTTGGCGACATGATTGCCTGTCAGAGGAAGTTCAAAAGAGAGGAGGATGGAGAGGAGTGCGATAGTTAGGTGAAGAGGAGAGGTTTAGAGAAAGAGAGGGTAAAATGTGAAGTCAGCGCCTTAATAATGGCCAACGAACAACAATCGGTCTGGAAGAGTGATCTTGAATAATGGGGAGTTTGGGGGACAGATATGATATGATATGGAGGATATATATGTAGGTGATTTGAGTGCAGATAATTGAGAGAAGAGTGAACGAACAGGATTGAGCACGAAGTAGCTGCGTTGGAGGATGGCCCTCATCCAAACCAGTGTTGAAGAGATGTTGAGTATCGGAGGAGGAGGTTGCGATAGATTGAGGTGGATCCTCAGCCAAGGCGTGCATGCTGACTTGGTGAATACAGAGGATTGATTGGCACAACCGACAGTGAATTGTGGGGCCCGGAGAGTTGAGCTAGGTTATATGTGGCGTGGCTGGTGGCTGGTGGCTGGTGGCTGTACCTATCAGAGAAAGCGATCTTAAACTAGCTTCCTAGGCATTGGTAAAACATCAGCTAACTATTTGTCTCCTTCCTCCTTCAATTCCTCACATCAACACCTCTGCATTGAATAGTTAAAGTCAGTTGACGATTGAGTAACGGTAAATAGTCCTCCCAACCATTTATCTTTGTCGGTTCCTGCATGCAACCCATTTCAACAGAGTTGGCAGTTTAGTATGCGCGAGGTGAACCGACGTCATTGAAAGCGGTGGTCTGCTTATCCTCTCAGCTTCCTCAGCATATTGAACAGTTTCAATTGCTGCACCGAATCCATTAACTACTACTAAGATCACAATTTCGAAGGTCTACTAACCAACACTCCAGAATCGCAATCATGACATCCTTCATCCCAAGTATCACGCTTCCAGCGTTGATCTTCCAAAACCCAGCGGCATCAGTTCTCTTCCCCATCGCCCTCGGTACCGCCGTTGGTTTCTCCAGCCAGCGTAAGTTGTCACCTCTGTTCCCCCTTCAACACACTAACATCCTCTCAGCAAAAGAGACCCAGAAGTCCTACATGGCACTCAAACAACCACCCTACCGCCCACCCCCTCAAGTCTTCGCCCCCACCTGGACTGTTCTTTATGGCCTCATGGGCTTCTCCGCCTACCGCGCCTATTCCGTCGGCTTTGACCCTCTGGCCTCAAACACAAAGCATCTCCTCTTCAAACAAGGTGCTACACTGTACTCCGTCCAACTCGCCCTAAACCTCGTCTGGATGCCACTTTTCTATGTTGCCAAGCGCCCTATTGAAGCTACTGTTGATATAGCTGCTCTCGCAGGTGTTACCGGTTATTTGACCTATGTTTGGGGGCAAGTTGATAGTTTGGCTGGGTGGGCTTTGGTCCCTTATTTGGGATGGTTGGGCTTCGCTACTTACTTGAGCGCTGGGACGGGATATTTGAATGGTTGGGATTTCAGTGATAAGGTTGTGGATGCTACTCCTAGCACTAAGTCGAAGGGTACCAAGTTTATTGATGAGAAAGATAACTGAGCGTGGAATAAGTATTGCGATAGTCAAGGTGTAGGGGAAAATTGGGAGGATTGGTTTTGATATGGAGTATATTCAGTGGAAGGGAATGAACAGACAGGCAGTCTCTCGTTTGTTACATCAGTGTTATTTGAGTTCAAGAATGCGTTGAAATTCAACTCCATTTTATTTCACTTCTATAATCACGGTTCCTCACCCCACTTTTTGTCGTTATATATGCATCGGTAGATATGAACTCCATGCAATGCTCAAAGTGTACCCTAAGTATAGTATGCATCCACCCAAACCCCATCGTCATCGATCCTCAAAACGCCCAACCATCTATACCGTTCCATCATTAAATATCCCATCTAAGCTGTCTAATCAAAGCTCAACGTCCTCTTTAACCCATCGAAAATAATAAAAATAAAAGCTGAACTGGGCGCCGATCTAGCAACCGTAATACCACACCCCCTATATAATCCCTTCAAACCATGTTGTTTCCAAATGGCCATCCCCTCCTCAAAGAATTTTAATTTTGGGCCTTTATGCTCTACGGACGAGGTCTGCATACGTGATTTTATAGTGTCTGCCGGAAAGAAGAGGAAATTGTAGGACATTCCTGCTGATGCTCCTGCGAGCGCTTGCTGCCATAATGGGAGGGGTGCTAACTCCGATATCTGGAATTCTGAGGGGGAATGGCTCAATTGAGGAGTGAGAGGTGTCGATTTAGCGTTCAGGTGGTGGAACAACAGGGTAACGGTTTCTTTGCTTCCGAACCATGCTGCACAACCACCAGTTTCACGGATTAAAGTTCCTAGTTGGCCATTCCAGAAACCGCGGATCCCTTGGTGATGGAACACATCTCGTATTACAGCTAGAGGAGTTGGTACTTTGTAGGCAGCAGAAGAGGAGGAGCTGGCTGGGACTTGGATTTTGCATTTTACGAGCTCGATAGGTGTCAGGACGAGGGAGGTGAATGCACCAGATATAGCGCCCGTGAGCCAAAGGGCAGAGAGCGGGAGGGGTTTCTCTCTTTGATACAATCCTGATCTAAAGAGGGACTCACGCCCTACTCGCTCCCAGAAAAACAAGGAGCTAGTTTCGAGAGCTGCACCTACAAGGGGCGCACTTATACCACGATATAAACCAAGTAGACCGTCACTGCTGATGGATTGACGGAAGCAGTCGATTGGGCCTTTATAGCGGAGGGGAAGGTGGTCCGGTTGGGATTGTAGTCGAACTTTTACGGTGTCAAAGGGGTACTCGATGTATTTTCCTGCTATGCCAGCAATCTAGTGACTCATTAGTTATGTGGAATTATTTTTGTAGCATAAACGTACAGAACCAAAGATGATATCTTCCATGGCGTCTATGAGAGCTATTTTCCCCTTCTGTCCAATTACTGGAGCTGTCTTGGTGTGAAAATCTGCCGTTGCTTTTGTCGCCATCTTATACTATGATTGATAAGTTTGAGATCTTGTATGGGAAACAATCTCTCGATTGGTGTTTTGGATCATGCAACCGGAGCGCAGTTCTCTAGGATATACCAACGCAGGCTACACAGAGCCTTGTGGCAACGAATAATGAAAGGTAGAATATATCTACTTTCAGAAATACGTAGTAGCTAAGTGTTGAAGAGCTGTAAGGCAGCAGTAAAGTATGAATCGTCTGTGAAAGAGTGCAACGGAAGCGTGGTGGTGTCCTCGCACTGATCGACGTGCTATCGAGGAAGCATTGTGTTCGAAGCGGTCAAGATATGCAGCCCATACCCAGTGTAAAACCGGGAGTTGGCAGCTACTTCTCAGCTGGGAAGTGTAACTCTGGATGAACGAGCGTGATGACCTTGCTGGATGTGATTGGAATGTTGCAATTTCTATAAAGAAAACCGCGCATAAAAATATCTCAATTTTAGGGATTATGACGCTTCACTAAGCCCGAAGTCGGATAGCTGCGCTAGTCTCTCTTGAGGCCAATCAGATCTCGCTTAATTATATTGTGGTCTTGGGATAAAAATTTATAAATCTTGATTTTGCAAAATAATTATTTTTGATATATAACAAAGCTAAAACAAAATAATTTAAATTTCTGTCACACGATGTGGTCAGAAAGAGTGGAAAAGAAGAGTCATCTATTGTTCTGATAGGAGCGAGCTCTAAAAAGGGGGCGAGACGATGACTTATCTAAGCTAAGGCATAACAATGATTTTTAGGTTTTTTTGTCATAACAAAACCCAAGATCCGAGATCCAAGCACAAGACAATTGTAGAGATTTTCTTGACGCTCACCATGACATTAATCTAGTGTATGTATATACCCTCGTAGGTTCGTGTGTTCGATGTTGGTCATTCTCTCAGGGAGAAAGTGGTCTGCAGGAATTACGACTGGGAAGTGAGTGATTGCTCATCCATTGGGTGTCGGCTTAGAGCCTTCTTTCTTCGAAAGTCGGACTTTTCTCTGTTCGATCATTCAAGCCGGGGAGCTTCGTACGACATGACCAAGATAGTGTATAGTCCCGTTCCCAAACACAGCAGACCCGCATCTAGGACACGGCTTATGATGGCCCTAGCGCTGCCTAAGGTCATAACCCAGTTCTTGTGGTTCTCGAAAAAACGACAGTGTAAAATAATGAAGGAGCCTGACTTAGCCCAAGACTCTTATACGATCAACTCAAAGTAGCCGAGTCGACCGAGTAGCTCGCCGTGAAAGAGCGTTCACATTTCTCAGGCAGCGTTTTAGCGAGCCCCTATTGCTCCTAATCGCTCTGAAATAAGACAATTTTGATAGGCAAATCTGATCTTCTAACTATCTCTGCAAGTAGCTCCGTTTTATAGTAAATTCATATATAAATTGGTGAGATATTAATATTAGTCTGCGGGACCTATATAGCTCTTTCTGACCGCTTTACCAATTCTACCGCTTTTGCTTCCCCACTTTATTGGTGATGCCATCAACAATTTTATTTATTTTAAAGTGGGCAGCTGCCTAGTTATAATTTGGGTTCTCTTGCGCGAAATGCTGCCTTCGAAATTAAAATTAATTTATCTATTACAGCCATATTTAAAATATATATAATAATAAAGCTAAAAAAAAAATTCGGGCTTTTGGGTGGGGTGGGCTTTTGCGCGGAATCTCGGTTACCTTAGACTTATCAGATTTCGCTATCCAAACTTTTCTTAGAACATCGATGAAGCTCACAGGTTTCTATAATTCCACAACAGCTTACTGAAACTCCAAGATTGTGGATCACTTCACTCTTTGTTATTGTGGTGTAACTGCTTATCATGTCGGCAGAAGGGGAATCTGCTGTTGCAGCACCGAAAGCAACCAGCGGTCAACCCCAAGGCATGCGAAAAAATGGTATGGAATTATGCTATCCACACATGCGCATCTTAATGCAAATTGATTTATAACATTGTCAACAGGTAAAAAATGGCATTCTCCCCGCAGAGCTTTCCGTCCAAAAGCAGGCAATTCCACCTTCGAAAAGCGACAGGCAGAGAGACAAGCTATGGCCGCCGTAAGAGCGAAGGAGAAGGATATGAAAGATGAGAAAGAAGCAGATAGACAGGTGGGTACAAAATCTTTAATGATTTGAATATGTTTTCTATGAAGTATGTTGACGAAGTCGACTAGGCGCATATACAAAGAATCAAAGACAAGAGGGAACGAAAGATAGAAAAGGAACGATATGAGAAATTAGCGGAGACGATGCACAGGAAGAGGGTTGAGAGATTAAAGAGGAAGGAGAAGAGGAATAAGATGTTGAAGTCGTGAGGAAACGAGGATATGAGTTTGGGCATCATTGGAGTTTGGTATGGCAAAGGCGTTTAGAGATTCTGGTATGTGTAGCAGCATGAACTGCACTTGGCAGATTTCTTAGAAATTTAGTCATCTCGAAATCCAGAAGAGATCTGCAAATCAGAGAGCCGTATTTTGCACTCTCAAAAGTCGTTCTTACATGCTGATATTTTGATATTCACATGCAAACAGCTGCACAACACAACTGCACAACTGGTGCTAAACCCACCCATACAAGGTACACCAGGTACAAGCTTTATAAACCCTCCAACTCTATCCTCTTCCATACCCCTCAACTATCTATGGGAACGTCCACCGCCTCTGAAATCTCAAAATACTCCTCTTCCATCCATCAGCACCAAGTCACCCGCTCCATATTTGAAGTCTCGCTCAAAGTACACAAACACCACCATTCTCACATGCATCGCCATAAAGAAGACAAATCCCCGCAATCCGCCCAACCATACTCCGCGAATCCCAGTTTGCAACCGAATGGCAACTTTGATACGAGAAGCGAGGGCGTGACGCCGGTGGAAAGTAGGAATGAGAGTAGAAGGGGAAGCACATTCCATTCTGCGACTGAGAAACCGGAGTTTGGGTGGCCTGGGAGGGAGAGGGTAATAAAGGAGGGAGAGATTGCAGAGGAGAAGGAGAAAGGCATTTTGAGAGCTACGTTTGTTTTTCCCCCTGTTCGTCTCTACTCTAATACTAATGCTAATCTGCAATAATAGGGAATTAAGAAACTCCTTAATGGGCCTCAGCACACTGTCGAACAACACCACCAGAAGACTAGATAATTCCTATTACTCTGTTTTAGAAAAACTCAGCACGCTACGAAATACAATCACGACACTTAAAGAGCTAGGTAGCATGACAAGGGCTCTCAATTCAGAATTCCAGCACGAATCCGAGGAAATTAGTAAAGAAGTTGATGCTCAAATCAGGGCATTCTCCAACTTCAAGTCTCAGGGAAAACTTATTTCAGATCTCGCAAAGCGTGTTCATGCCGGGCGCTCTAAACTCTCGGCGCTCGGTGCACGGGTCGAGGTTATAAGAGAGAGGGTAGAGGGGTGGGAAATAGCAGAGGAAGCATGGCAGGAAAGAACGCGGAGGAATTTGAGATTTCTGTGGATTATTATGACTGTTGTAATTACGGGGTTTATTTCCCTGCTTGTGTTTAGATCTACGCCGCAGGGAATGCCGAACCCAGAGAGTATGAGTGGGTTTGATCTGAAGGATTTGGAGAAAGTGGGGCAGGTGGAGGGCATAGTGAACGAGAGCTGGAGTTTAAAGAAGGGGGTTGGGGAGAGGTTTCTGGAGACGAGGAAGGAGAGGGAGAGGGAGAGGAAGGAAAGAGAGGAGGAGTTGAGGATGCAGGAGGATCCGAGGTTGAAGCTGTTTGATGAGTTATGATGTCTCTCCTTAGAGCAGTTGTTAGAAATAACAACGATGTTCTCTTAGAAGTTCAGGGAGATGGTTTACTTTGTCACACCATCCACTTGCACAATAAGGCAGTCAACATCTCACTCCTAATCATAGCCTAAACCTATCCTTCCTCTCTCCTTTCCACTTCCCTGACATCTTCTGGAATGTCACCACACTCCCATCGTACCGTACCATTCAATACCAAGCGTCCATCTCCTATCCAGCCCTATAACTTCAATATAAGGACGAAGGGAGCAACGAAGACTAAAGCGGGGGTATGGGCCACTAGAACAAGATGGAAGGAGCAGCCCCCGCATACAGTAACGAAGGGATTAAATTGATAAAGGAGGGTTTCTAAAAAGAAGAAATATTATATATCTAAGATGGGGAGACACAGGCTTCTTAGCTTAAGTACATGAATGAGATTTGCTGTTAGTCCTGCAATGTCTTGAAAGCACCTCCCGTTCTTTTCAACACTAGATTGAGAGATCCTGAGATCTCTAATTCCACATTCTATTCCGAGCCTCATCCTTCGGGATATGCCCTCGGGCTTTGTGAGCTTGGCACTGTGCCTGTCGTGTATCTGATTCTGAACCTCGATGCTGACCTTGCATAGGAAGGGTATTACAGATTTTCGGGGGATAAAACGCAGTGGCCAAAGATCGCCTGCCGGTAAGTCTCACCGCGGATAATCACAGAACTTGGGGAGGCAACTCGAGAGAAACGTAGGAAACAGTGGCCAAGACCTCTTGGATCATAAGCTTTCGTGGATATGGAAGATGCGGAATCTAGAACACTTCACGTGATACTCTATGCGTATTATGTAATCCGACGACAAGATCAAATACCTATTTTCTCCTAGGGAAGGATGTGTGATACAGCAAATGGAATTTAGCCAGTCCCTGTGCTCATCTCAAAATAGCTGAAAGGTCAATATCAAGGGCGTCTTGAATCCGAAGGCAAAAATTCCGTCATCATTATCCCTCCAGCCACCTTTTGATGGTGTGGCCGACATGGGTCCGACCTGTTTGTGATGACCACACCAGGTCCAATTATTCACACCTGACTACATACAATCATGGACCCCTACAGATCGATTGCCCCATCATGAATCCTGGCCTCTTTTTATTGCTCTTAGAATCTTTTCTTCATCCGTCATAAATCTTCCTAGACCAAATTCGCAATAAACTATTTTGCATAAACCTTGAAAATATACCCCGCCGTTGCATACACGCCCATCTGCCGCTGCAGAACATCAAACCACCAAACTTGGGAAAATAGCTGTGGACAACAAAGCTATTTGCCATTTCTAGCACGGTTGTGACTCGATTAGAGAGACTGGAACGGGGGCTGCTATCATGGCAGAAAAGGGCCTAATAATGCCATCTGAGACGACCCCGCCAGCTACAAATGGAACTGGAAGAGTGCTCACGGGAAAGCAAGAACACTGTATGTCAGAGGTTTCTTACACGCCTCTCGGGAGCTGACCATGTGCAGACCTAAAGCGGGAACTCATCTTCCAGCAAGTCAAATTCGAAATCACAGAGCTCAATTCCCCCACCGCATTGCAACGATTCGGTGCGCCTTTCAAGTCGGATTTTGGCGAAGTATCTCCTCTCGATTCAGACTTGCCTATATTACGATATATTTTCGTACATCATGTTCGAGAATTTCCCTTCTTAGATAAGGCGAAGGAGAAGGAGTTCTGGCAAGACAAATTACAAGTGGTAGGTTATAGATTCCGACGTGCATCTGGGGTCATAACTGAGGGAAATTAGTTCCTGCAATCCTTTGCCAACAAACACATCTCATCCTCCGAAGATCGACTCGAGGAAACAAAGCGAAGGAAGTTGGCTATAAAATGTCAGAAATTGGTCGAACTCATGATGGTTTCGGGGATACCTACGGCCTCAGGTTACGAGGAAAGAATACGATTCTCTGAGTTGGAAGTTGTTGATGCAGGGGCTATTGATCATGGTGTTCTTTCGACTATGCCGGAAGGTCATTATATGAATGGTTGGGATGTGAATGTAGCAGGTGTGAGGACGACTCTGGTAAAACGGAATATCCGGTACCATAAGCATGCAGTATGTATAGATCGTCTTTCTGGGTAGCACCATTAACAACAATGCAGGAATTCATACTTCGTGTCAAGAAGAAAGGGGAACTAGAGTACTTCATTGGTAGACGTTATGGAGATTTCAATAGACTTCACAAGAAGCTGCGTACGGAATTGCCGGGAAAGATACTACCACCGATGCCGAAGAAGAATAAGCAGAGTTCTACAACGACAAGTTTGATATCGGGCATAACTGGGAAAGATGACGATAATTCTTCGCTTTCTTCTGTCTCCACTATGGCCACTGGAGCTGAAGGTTCAACGAAGAACTTGATTCTAAAAGGTAGGCGTTTTGCCATAATTTCCACAGATCTACTAATAAATCTAGATCATCGACGCAGTATTTCTGCAACTTCAATGGGGCCAATGTCCCCACGCCCTTCATCAGAAATAAAGACAAATGGTTCACTCGTGAATGGAGAGGTATATTTCTCGAAATCATTGTACAGAGCCCTCAAGCTAATTATTATAGCCTGTCACGTTATGGCGTGAAAACCAACGAGTTTCCCTAAGAGCATTTTTGCGTACGCTCCTTGCCAATCCTCAAATTGCTCAGACCCGAGCCATCCAAGAATTTCTATCCCTTCAGCCATTAACGCCGAAGGACGAAGATGTTGAAGATATTTCAAGGCGAAAGGCCATGGATGAGAAGAGGGTCGAAGAGCAAAAGCAGTTCTATGAGATTGCAAGGAAACGAGCAGCTGAACTCGATGTCTATATGGAACAGTAGGTATCATATTCTTAAATTTTATCAAGGTTTACTGACTTTCCAGGTTTCGACGAGATATTGTTGAAAGCAATGGTCTTACAAAGCTCTTTGCCGAGATTAAAGAAAAGAAAACGATTCAGGATCTAAGCATTCAATATCAAAAATTTGCTGAATGGTTACGAATTGAAGTTGCTGCAACGATCTATCATCTTTTCCTAGCTGAAGATAATTCTCCCGAATTATTTGCGCAAGCTAAAAAGATCCACTCTATGATCCCGTACACCATCATTAAGAATGCTATCCGAATAGCTAATCCAGCTGCCGTCATGGCAAGTATTTTGGATATTTTCTTAGCTCAACCCTTTGGAGCTAGGTCACTTATGCAACGCATTTTTTCCCTCACACTTAACGATGGAATCCGAAGTTTCCAAAAATCAATAGATGCTCTCGTGTCAAAGATTGGAGATCCAGTCTTTTGTGATAAATTGAAGAAGTTCACTGATTCCTCAGACGAGACAAAAACCATCATTCGAAATGAGGCAGCAGAAGACGCTGTGGATCTGATCGTTGCAATTCTCAGATCAGAATTATTATCACCCCCGTTGAACTCTGACCAGATAGGCAAGGTTTACAATGCTTATGTTGCGTGGGATAGTGCTGTGGAGAATGTCGATGAGGAAATGAAGCAAGGCGCTCAATTATTCTCATATATGAAGCAACTTCTCAAGCTATATACTAGACAAAGAGATAAGTCTATGATGCTAAGGATGATCGAGGAACCTGTCACTCTTCAATTGCTCCGAGATCTCTTCACAATTTTCTACGAGCCTCTCGTTCGAGTTTACAAATCCGCGAACGTGTACGGCAGCGTGACAGACTTCGCCGTATTTGTCGACGATATGATTCAAGTATTTACTCCAGCTGTAAACTCTTAACTCTACTAATATCCACCAGGTCATTGAAAAATGCCGCGAACAAGACGTCTCTGCGGATCCCAACCAAACCGTGCAAGCATTCATCGACCTCTGCCAACGGCACGAACACAACTTCTACAAATTCGTGCACGAAGTCCATACTCACGACAATGGGCTCTTCACCCAACTAATGGGATGGATAGAGGGAATCCTCGAATTTCTGCGTCAAGGTCCTAAAGCCGGAAAACTAGACATTAACGCTCTCGTATCAGGCGCCGTCTCCGTCAATCAACTAGACAAAGAAAAAGCAGTTGCCGAAATCGACTCCCTAATAACTTGGCAAGAAGCACGCAAGAAATGGCATCAAGATAAAACGCGCCAGAAAATGGCAGCAGATGGCATAGGCGCCAATGTAGAGACTGTACCCGGCGGCATCAGTTTCAAGAGCGAGGATTTCGGTCTCAATCAGATGGACCTGCAAGATATGAACTATGAGGAAGAGGAGGATAGCAGTGATGAAGATGAGGAGGACGATGAATTAGATCCCATAGCTGCGGAGCGAAAAAGAAGAGCAAGAAAACAGGATCATCTGAGGAGGACGGCGGGGGAACCCATTAAGCCGGTTGTAGTAGAAGTAGAAAGGCTAAGGGAGAGTTTTTTGAGTATGTTGAGGATGGTCCTTGCTGAGTAAATCCTCTCACTCCTATCCCTTCGAGGGGGGAGGATGGATACAGATTTTGGCACTGAGAACGAAAATGCGGTGATGGAGCATTTGCATCATCAGTCTTTGCTCAGGGGAGGAGATATGGCATGCCTGATTTACCGTCACATGTATATGGTTACATAAACACAAATAGCGATAGGGATACCTAGAGATAAATTTAATAACATGACTTATTCTCCCTTCATCACTCCCTTAGTCTCCCATCCCCTTGTGTTTGCCGGAAACCCCATTCCCAGCATATATATATATTAATTCAACGCAATCAAAACATTGCAAGATCGGCAGCCTATCCCATCTACTCCGTAATATATTTCTTACTCTCACTCATATATAGCACCTTAGCCCCATCTCATCTTCGCGAAGTACATACATACTCGACCCCCATTCTATCCCCCGTTTTATTTCTCCCCTCCCCCTTCCCCCACCTTAGAGAAGAAAGAGGGAAAACCCCCCCCCCGAAGCAAACCCTCCATTGTAACTCTGGAAGCTACGGCCCGAATCCAACCCATTCCCCCTCTCCGGGCAACTCGGGGTGGACGGATGATATTCCGAGACGCAGCATTGGTGGCTGATGGATTCGTGCAATCGCAGAGATGGTATTGGGAATCTCTAATCTAAATCTCTTGGCTAAATCTTGGCGCTGCACAATGGGTAAGAGGGATATTGACATGCTAATATAAATCTCTTGGCTAAATCATTATATTGGATGGTAGGTAAGGGAGGTTAATATAAATGTCTTGGTTAAGTTTACTTAGCATAGCGGGATGTTTAGCATAAATTCAGTTACATGGTATACTAAAAGCTTAACTTCTCGAGGCGTAGGGTTCACTAGGTTTATTTGAGTCTGTACAGATGCACGGGAGCACTCTATTGTAGATGTATGGTTTATGCGAGGGAGATCCTTGATGTGTTGGATTCATATATATGTATTTTGTAGGGAAGATATATATAGTTTATATGAAGGGGATTGTATGTACAAATCTAGGGGATGAAAGAGGGTGGAATTGGTGTACGGTTGAGGCGTTTATAGGCACTAAAGATGATTAGTGATGAGCTCTAGGGATAGGATAGGGAAAAGGAGTGATGATGCTCCCATACCTGAGAATAATACGCATTCCCATAAGTACAAACAAAAGGTGCGGCACATGCTTGGCTTCCAGCATAATTCAGACCACCACACTGGCCATACTATTTCAAATCAGCAATGCACCTCATCCCCACTACTTCTGGATAATAGCTTACCCGCGCAATCGCCGTATTAGCGGGGAGAGCCAGAATCCTGGCCGCCGCTGCCTCTGCCGCAACAACAATCAACGCACTTGGATTCGTGCTCGGCATGCCAGGGAAAATACTTGCATCAGTTACGAAGATGTTGTCTGTGCCATAGACTTTGGTGTTGAGGTCCACGACCGAAGTGCCGCCTGCGAGAGCAGAGTCGTTACCAATTTTAGCGGTACCTAACCAGTGATTTGCTCGTCGGGCGCCGACGTTGGCGTATGTCAGTGGAATCTAATTTAATAAGCGTAAGTAGAGACTAGGGAGAAACAAGGAGGAAACGAACGCTAGCGAGATATTCAGCACCAGTCATTCCGGGCGGGGGACCAGAGATATTCATATTGGTAATGGTATTCATAGCTGCAACGACATGATCAATGGCTCGGCCCACAGCTTCTAAATCATCCGGATCACCATACGGCAATGTAGTTACTGACATAGACAATCCTTTACTAATGGTCGTTCGGCCGCGAGAAGTTTGGCCTCGTCCTAGATAAGACGAGAGTGTCATGGATTGATTGGTTGCTCCTTCAACCCGGGCGGTCCATTGAATTTGACGGACTATGCCGTCAACGCCTGTGATTTCTTCCCAGAACATTGGCGCTATATCGGGAGCGGCTTGGGCCAATGGCCCGATGCGCTTGGCTTGGATTGTTAGAGGGGTTGGGGCAATGGAGGAGGAAAATTGACGTACTCAAGTAGTTGGATGCATCTTTTGGATTGGGTGTGTCCCATGCTCCTACCCAATCGTAGTAGACAACGCTTGGATGAGAGATGAGCACATCGGTCTAAGTTTCGTCAGTGAAAAAGAAAGAGATTGATTGACTTAGGATAACATACGTTCATATGATCGTCAAGATTATATCCAACGGGGAGGTCGATCCAGTAAGTTTGATTGATCATCGTGGGACCATCAGCACTGGTTTGAACCACTTGAAGCTGATCTGTTGGACCAATGCCACCTAATGACGGTTAGCCAAACAGAGACCCTGAGAGCTAAATGGCTTACTCCTGAATAGCAGTTTAGGGGTTCCAAACGCTCCGGCGGTCACTATCACACGTCCTGTTACAGGAGTCAAATTTATAGTCCCCGCATGGCCTCCATTATCAGTAGCTATCACTTGCAACGCTGTAGCGTGGCCACCAGTCCGCACAATTCTCTCGACGCTGGTGTTTAACCACAATTGGAAATTTGATCTCTTGGCCGCATCTACAAGATATGTAGCCATTGGACCTCCTCGCTCACCGTTGATATACATATACGGAGTTCGAGAGTAGGTTCGATTTTTTTGGCCTGGAACACTGTTCGCAGTTACATTAGCCCATCCGGCATTTTTGAGCCCCTGGCTAACAACATCATATCCAGTTTGAAGGTATAGTTTTCCATCCATGGATGGATGATCAGTTCCTGGAATTAAACTAAAGACTCGGGATGTAGCAGCTGCCATATCGGTTGATTTCCAGCCTGTGGGGAACAAATAATCCCAATCTTCGGGATTGGGCTATCTTATATTAGCAATAGTCTTATCATCCACAGCATTAGACTTACATTCCACCAGAGACCTGCATTGATAGCTGTTCCTCCGCCCAGGATACAACCAGCCATTTCTGGAATGAAAGAGACATTAGCATTTCTTCCCGAATTCGCAAGGTAACCATTAATAGAGAAAAGGATGGCGAACGATCTGTATCATCACACTATTGATTAAAGTTAGCAATGACTTCTTTGAGAAGTATTATAGAGCATTATTCTGAATAAAGGCTCAATCTGGTTTACTTACAGCCACACCATCTGAGCCACCATGCCAAATCCTGTTACACTCTCCTGGAATGTCAAACCAAGTTAGATTATACCCATCGAGCCAGTGGCTCTCTGGACGTATAGCTAAACAATGTTAGCAAGATCACTGGACTGTTACAGTCCTACTTACTTCCGCCCCATCTCGCCGAAGATGCTACTCCCTTTTCAACAAGCAAAACAGATTTTCCAGACTGCGCAAGCTTATCTGCAACCGGTATACCACCCGCTCCCGCACCAACAACCACGTAATCCCAAGTTGTAGCTGTGGGAACTGGTATTGAAGAATATGAAGATGTAGCAGTCGCACTTCCAGTAGGACCAGTTGACGTTACTGTCTGTGTAGCCCATACAGAGTATGAGGCTTGTGTGGCAGATGCAACTTCGATTTGAAACTCTCCCATGCCATTGTTGTGCTGGGCAATGACAGCATTGAATGGATCACCGGCATCATCAGGCGCTCCGATATTTTGAGACCAACCTTGCTCAAAACTTCCAAGGCTGGTTGACATATTGAATGCAGTCTGACTAGGGTCGTCGAAAATATAGCAATTACCACAACGGTAAATAAACGTCCAATGCGTTGAATTGATGTCTGAGTATATTTCAGAGACTGTGGCAGTACCCTCGTACAATACTGGCGCATCGTAAGAAGTCCTAAAAGCTTTAGCATTGTACTGCGCTCCTAAGATGGAGTGCATACGTGTAACGGAAAGATGTCATTATCTCGCCGGCATTCGGCCAAGCTATCAACATGAGATGATTAGGCATTCCAGCACTCACTTGAGTGCCGTGCACTACACCTGCCCATCCGGTGCCATTGGGTATCGACCCAATCTTTTGAAATTTGGTTAGAAAAGACAGCAGCTGTAGGGTTCAATGAAGCTCACAATCAACCCAATATACTCATACGAGTCAACCGTCAAGGCATTTTCTGGCAAAGCAAGACCAAAAGTGTATCCTCCCACTGTAGTAGTCGTGAACTCGCCATCTCCAGAGAAAGTGCCATCCACCTCAACGCTGGTGTAGAAAACGATACCCGTAGTCGGATCAGTATAAGTGCCATGATGATCCACAAAATCTTGTGCCGAAACACCACGGATAGCTATAAAAGTTAGAATCGTCCCAAGGAGTGCTAATTCGGTACTGACCACAAGATGCGGCAGCAAGAACACCACACAAAAAGCTGGCAGCCCTCATAATGACGAATATCCACACTTGTACTAGCAATGGAGAGATCTCAGATAAAAAAAGAAAAGCGGAGGACACTTCCTTCCATTTTATATCACCCACTAGTACCACGCACCAGGAAAAACAATATCGGCGAGAACGAAATCTAAGGTACCATTTGAAGAATAGATGAAAACATTCTAGCGATTGGCAAGGCGGGGGAACAGGCACCATGCATCTCCCCAGCACGTCGTTAGGATCATCTCGAAAATCCGAGGAAAGAAATTACCCGTTTGGTTAGCTTGGACCAGCATTGTTAATTGCAAATGGTCTAGCCGTGGAACGTGATGTGTGAAGTTGGAAGGATATTAGAGATTTAATATAAATTTCGACTTCAGGCTCGGCGGCTGAAAGGGGGTACGCGAATTGCGGAGTGCAGATGCCGGCATCTCACTCACATCCTTGGAAGAATTGAAAAGGATTCCACGAGGCGAAACCTACCAGGGAAGAGATCTGAGGAGGATAATTGTCATGCTCTATGCTCTGTAGATGGTAGTTTGTCGTGTGGTGTGCCTCCGATAGGACAGAGAGTTGAAGGGCTCATGCTTGAGCAGGCATGGTATCGGAGAAACGTGCCGCCATGGTTGCCCATGGTTGACTTGCAGCAGGAGAGAAACGGATTGACGGGAAGTCACTCGTGCATTTATCCATTCACTCTGAATGGGAATGTCACCTTACGGCCCAAATATACTTACTCAGGTCGTGGGAAATCGTGGGTGGTAGTGCAAGGTATTTTCAGATGCAAAGTCGCGTGTTCTTAGAGCCGAAGCCTTATCACGTGACTACCCTCGGCATCTCTCCTTCGCTTCTCGGACGAAAATGGAACAACCGCTTTGAAATGGCCTTTCAACGCTTCGTTGATTGGTCAGTCCTGATGGTGCTGTTAGAGCATTTCGACATTCTACATTCGACATTCAACATTCGACGTTCGACATTCGACCTCGCTCCGGTGCTCCAGCAATCAACAAATAGTTCAGACTCTTCCACAGCCTCTTCTGCTTGGGTTCTGCTATATTGTTTTCCAGCATGTCGTCAATTGCAATGCGACGGTTTACTGGCACGGCAGTGCGTTGGAACCTCGGGCTAACGTGGAACGATGATGCTAATGATTTTCCAGCTCTCAAATGCACTGAAGAACCAGAGCAGATCTTTCTCTGCGACACGACCAGCAGGTATATGATACAGGATTCTACCAGGACAATGCCTATCTAACGTGGAACAGCTCGAATTATTACCCACGCCCCACTCCGAGCGAAGGAAGCTTCACCATTTGTTAGCAACAAATATCCCGTTGTTGTATGTTAGGCTGGTCGCGACACTGATTATAAGACTGATCGAATCTTCAGGACCACGAATATGATGCCATTGTTGTCGGAGCTGGTGGGTCTGGTCTGCGAGCAGCATTCGGTCTTGCCGAGGCTGGATTCAACACTGCGTGCATATCCAAATTATTCCCAACTCGAAGTCATACGGTAGCTGCCCAGGGAGGTATCAATGCGGCCCTTGGTAATATGCACGAGGATGATTGGAGGTGGCACATGTATGACACTGTTAAGGGTTCAGATTGGCTGGGAGATCAAGATGCTATCCATTATATGACAAGAGAGGCGCCACAATCCGTCATTGAGTTGGAAAACTATGGCTGTCCTTTCTCAAGGACAGACGATGGCAAAATGTAAGAATTACAAGTGGCCAACGGCCCTTACTGACTTTTGATAGTTACCAACGTGCTTTTGGAGGTCAATCCCAGAAATTCGGCAAGGGTGGACAGGCATACAGATGTTGTGCTGCCGCGGATAGAACTGGACATGCTCTCCTTCACACACTTTATGGTCAATCACTCCGACACAACACCAACTACTTTATCGAATATTTTGCTCTCGATTTACTGATGGAAGATGGCGAGTGTAAGGGTGTTATCGCATACAACCAAGAAGATGGTACCCTACATCGATTCCGTGCTCACAACACCGTTTTGGCCACTGGTGGTTATGGACGTGCATACTTCAGTTGTACCTCTGCACACACATGTACGGGTGATGGAATGGCTATGGTTGCCCGTGCTGGTCTTCCCAACCAAGACTTAGAATTCGTCCAATTCCATCCAACCGGTATTTACGGAGCTGGATGCTTGATCACTGAGGGTGCCCGTGGTGAGGGTGGATACCTTCTTAATGGCAATGGTGAGAGATTTATGGAACGTTACGCACCTACTGCCAAGGATCTGGCTAGTCGTGATGTCGTTTCTCGATCAATGACTATGGAAATCCGAGAAGGACGTGGTGCGGGTCCTGACAAGGATCACCTTTACCTACAACTCAGCCATCTCCCACCTGAGGTTCTACACGAACGTCTTCCCGGTATCTCCGAGACTGCATCTATTTTCTCTGGTGTTGATGTTCGAAAACAACCTATTCCTGTCCTCCCAACTGTCCACTATAACATGGGTGGCATTCCCACAAAATACACTGGCGAAGTTCTCACTATCGATAGCGAGGGCAAGGACAAGGTTGTACCGGGACTTTTTGCATGCGGTGAAGCTGCATGCGTCTCAGTCCACGGCGCCAACCGTCTAGGAGCCAATTCCCTCTTGGATCTCATCGTCTTTGGCCGAGCCGTATCCCACACCGTCCGTGATAACTTCGAGCCCGGCATGCCACACAAGGAACTTAGTGCTGACGCTGGAGCCGAATCAATCAGCGTTCTGGATAAAGTCCGAACATCTGATGGACCAAAAAGTACACATGAGATCCGTCTCGCCATGCAAAAGACCATGCAGACTGACGTCAGTGTGTTCCGAATGCAAGAGAGTTTGGACGAAGGAGTCCAAAAGATCAATGAAGTAGATCAGACTTTCAAGGATGTAGGAATCAAAGACCGAAGCATGATCTGGAACTCCGATCTTGTGGAGACTTTGGAACTAAGAAATCTCCTGACTTGCGCGTATGTCACACCTTCTCTCCCCTCTTCCCCCTCTCTTCCGACAAAGAACAAAAGCAAAGCAAAAGAAAAAAAAAAATCCATACTAACACCCCACCCAGCGTCCAAACCGCCGAATCGGCGGCAGCTAGGAAAGAATCTCGCGGTGCCCACGCACGCGAAGATTTTCCCGACCGCGACGACAAGAACTGGATGAAGCATACTCTGTCCTTCCAGAAGAAACCGCATGGCAAGACCGATCTGGCGTACAGAGCAGTGGTGAGCCATACGCTGGATGAGGCGGAGTGTGCGGCTGTTGCTCCTTTCAAGAGGGTTTATTAGATGGTGAGATGGCGGGAACGGGGGGTGTGTGGTATCAATCAGCCCATGTAGTAGTATAAGAATGCAAAGAGGATATATAAGTAAGAGAAAGACAAGGGAGAGGACGTCTGTGTTGTGTTGTGTTTTGGAGGGGGCTTGCATTGCGTGTTGCGTTTAGTGTATAGGCAGGAGGAAGGAATCTGAAGGCATCTATTATTCATTCTTTCTTGCTTTCTTTCTTTCTTTCGTTCCTTCTTTCTTTCCTGTGGAGTAAGTGTGTGAGTGTGAGAAAGAGAGAGCCTAACTAACTACCTATCAAGATAGATGGACACACACACACCCCTTAAATCTCAAACTTATATACACACACATCACATCTACTCTCTCAAACCCCTTGCTTATCCCCTCTCAAAATGAGATTTAAAATTCAAACTCCCCCCTAAAACTCTCTACATCCATCCCGACGACTACTCTCTCCGCCAGATCCCGCCTGCCCATCTGGCTAAACACCCTCCTTAAGGTATCGTAAAGGTTCGTGCTCTGGTTCTGACTAATCATGCGCTCTAATTCCTCTTCGCTCACACTCTCTCCGCCGAGGATATCGCGCGCCTTCTCCCGCCCTTCATTCTCCACGACCTTGTGCATCCGCAGCGCCCCGAGTAAGTGGGAGGCGGCTTCGTCGTAGCAGCCGATGTTGATACAGGATACTCCTAGGTTATAGCGTGCACGTACGAAGTTCGTTCGCAGGACGAGCGCTTTTTCGTACGCTGCGATGGCTTCTTCACTGCGTCCGCTGTTGGCTAATGTGGCACCGAGACGGTTCCAGAGGAGATGCACTTGGTCTCTTTGGTTTACAGATCCGTCTTCGGTGCTTGCTAATGCGGCGCTGAAACAATCAACTGCTTTGTCGTATTCTTCTGCTCCGTAGAATAGCACTCCCAGTCCGACTTGTACGTCCGGGTCCATGTGTTCGCCATCGGGAGAGAGCTGGGCCGCGCGGATGAAGTGTGACGTTACGCGTTCGTGGAGGAGATGTCGGTCCGTGAAGCCGATTTCGCTGTCTGAGGTTAAGGCATCGGGGGCAATGATGGTTGGGTATTTGATGGAGAGCCAGCGTTCGAGGGTGCGGTAGGCGGCACTGTCGTATCCTTCGTTTGTAAACGAGACCGCGAGACTCATGAGAGCCGTAAGGTTCGAAGGATCGATTTTAAGAGCTTGTTCTAAGGCTCGAATGGCAGGTGTTTCTTTTTCGTTCTGGGCTTGTACGGATCCGAGATGTACCCAGGCGTCTGTATGTTGAGGATCTTCTTGGACTGCTGCTTCGAAAGCTAGAGCAGCGAGTGAGAGATTTCCGCCTTGTTCCAAGATTCGTAATCCTTCCCCGAAGGGGTCTTTAACCTCTTTGAAAATGTTCTCGGATTCGAACATGTATTCCCCTAATTGCGGATCACGGAAAGGACTGTGGTGAGCACCAAGGCCATCGAAGCCATCCCAATGATCGAACTCTCCAAGGTGGGCTCCATGTTCGTTCATGGCTGCGTCGGCGGCCATTTCTCTAGCAGCTTCTGTCTCAGCTTGGATGCCTCTCCATATAGATTCGAAATCTCCGAATTCATTGGTTTCGGATTCAAGAACTGACCTATCCATTTCATTGAGTTCCCTCTCTGCTGCTAAGCTGTCATCTTCCTCCTTTTGTTCTCCCTGTAAGTCAATTTGCTTGAATTGCTCCTCCCAATACACATCATCTAGTTCGACCAATTTATTCTTTCCTTTGCCTTCTGTCTCTAACTCGGAGTGTGGGTTCTGTGGTGAATATTGAGGTCGATTCAGCATGTTCATGTTCATGTTCATGTTCATCCCCATACCGCCCATCCCCATCATCCCCATGCCCATTCCCATGCCGCCCATCCCAATCGGCGAATTATGGTACGACGAAAATCCATTTGCCATATTTGTAGTAATAGGACTTGCATTTCGAACTGGACCAGCTCGGTTCATCTGTTGAAATCGATTAAAATCTGCAGCACTGAACCCACCACTTTTCGGAGCTTGCTGCTGAAATGCAGCTTCCATTCGTGCCTGGTCCTCCATTCCAACTCCAGGACTATATTCTTGTGCCCAGCCTCCGACACCCGGTGATGAAGAGCCCGCGCGCATATTCTGGTGGAGGTCTTGTTGCATAGCGAAAGCTTCCGGGGGTAGTTGGCCATTTTGGTGCATAAACTCGTTCATCATCTATTTGCCATGAGCACATGTATCATATACTTCAAACCCCATCTCCTCCCCCTCCCAACTACATAATGATAAGAAATAAGAAGAACTCACGTTCTCACCACCACCGCTCCTCAACCCACTCCTAATCCCCTGTAGAGTTGGAGCTCCCCTCCCCACTAGGCGATCCCGCTGTAAAGTCTTGTCATCCTGGACGTGTTTCTGGAACTGGCTCAACGGGTTGCCAGCCGTCGAACATTCCGCTCCACCCATGAAAGACATCTTTTACCTCTCTAGTCCTGCTAACCCCCTCGACCTCTGTGGATAGATACCCGAAGATAGAATCAAGATGTGAAGACGCCGAGAATGCCAACGGAGGATCCGCTCCTGCCTGTAATATGCGTGAAAAAAGAAAACTAATAGCCGGATCAAAAAGGCAAGCGCAGTAGTGAATGAGCCTAATGCTTTTGAAAAGAGAAGTGGAGGAAGAAGAAGAAGAAGAATATGCAGTGGTGCCTGGTTGTTAAATAGATAATTTGTTGATGAACGATGGGGGCGACTCAAGTGTGGGGTGGAGGTGCATCGATTGGAAATCCCGACCTCGGCTTCCACGAGACCGAATTCGTGACCTGTTTCACAATTACTCTTATGTCCAGCTTTGCCTCCACCGGCAAACATTTAATAATAGCATTATTTATGTCGGTGATTTTACAATAATAAGTCGCCGGTCTATAGGCTACTGTTGTGCGGCTGTGCGGCCAAATCAAATTCAGTTGCAAAGCGATTAAATAACTCAAATTCCATCCTCTTAGCAGCTTTCGGACCCTCGATAATACTGCTAATCATATCTGAGCCCGGCGGGAAGTCATGCTCAAATACAGGTTCGCCAGCACCTCTCATATTAATAAGAACAGCTTGTCGAAAGTGCCAGCGCAGAAGCTGCTGAACCGGTCTTTGGGGGTCATCAAGAAGCCTTCGATCAAGATATTTGCCAGCAATTTGATGCCTATCTTTGCCAAAGCGAATAATCTTATAGTTGTCCTATAATAATTATTAATTTTATAAAGACGTAGGGTATATATACATACATCTGGATTGATCGAGATTAAATACAAATCGAACAGTTGATGTATATCACTACGAAGCAAGAGCCCATTCTGCACCGAATTAATTGTTCCCCCATTGCTTGGTATCATCGTTATCCAACGACCGAAATTCTGACTAGTCCAGTATTGCTCATAAGCCAGCGGGAATATATGCGCTGCTTCAAAGCCTGCCCATTCTTCATCCTTAGTATATTCTTCCCCTGTTATAACACATCGTTTATCTCGAGAGCGGACTCCATCGCGGAAGGCTTGGATACGAGTACCAGTACCTAAAGAGATCGTGCGAAGTAGCGGCTGCTCGTTGTTGATATAACAAGGGCCTAATTGTTAGCTTTAACCTATTGCTATTAATTAAGGGGACTTACGAGAAGATACAATGTAATAGTTACCAGGCTTAAGCGGAGACTCATTCTTCTCTATTGCAGTACCGCTTTCATCTTGTAGGGTATAATCACCGTCGAAAAGAACAAATATCTTAATCATAGCGTGAAAGTTCGCACATGTAACGCCGTTGGAGAGGCGCAGGCCCCCAATTGAACTGCTTCGATCTCTTGCATCGAAAATGTGCACAGAACGCCCTGTAGATCGGTTACTTGCCATAACGGAGACTGAGGGCTGTTGGACGGTGTCTTTGGTTGAGGGGGGTAGAGTATCTGCATATGAGGATGGGATAGAGTGTAAGGCATCGTTGCAAGAAGCAGATAAAGACGACGACGACATCGCCTCAGGCTGAAACGGCCCAACACGGCAGCCAAATCACTAGCATTAAGAAAATAAAAGCATTATTTATGTCGGTGATTCTGCATTAGGAAACGCGCGATGCGGCCGCTAGTGCACTGAGCGCGTCGAACCCCGCGATTTTTCTTTGACCTTTAACCCTCGACCATTTGACATCGACACACACGAACAACGACATGAGCATTAACACAATGGAAGACTTCAACCAACCGAGTCCAGAACGAATCGATCTGCTCAAGCGCGTAGAAGAAGCAATCGGCGATGTAACACCACACTTCTGGGCTGCGTGCCAGATTTGCGACCTCGATAAACTTGATGGTTTTTTGCAAGTACCCCATCCCGATGTATATGTTCAGGCTTTCAGCTCCCAAATCAGCCAACTGGTCCGCTATTGTAAGTCAAACAGCTGTGTTCCTTTGCTCTAAGATAAGCTAATAAGAACGTTCTTTGTAGGGGGGTCCTCTCCTGGAGTGCAATCGCGGCCCTCTACCCCAAAGACACTTACACCACAGAAATCGACAGCGTCGAATTCGGGCCCATCACCTTCTACCCTACCTCCCCCCTCTAAGAGACAAAAGACTTTAGATTCACCAACAACACTTCCTCGAGACGCGAATGCCAAAAAGCGAGCTGAAGAGAGAGACAATTTCTGCTGTGTCTTGACAGGGATTGAGTTAACAGAAGTTGCTCATATCTACCCACATCACGCGATGAAACAAAAAGAAGAAGATAGAAATGGGCCACGGCATACATTTTGGAGGAATTTGAAGATATTCTGGTCCGAGGAAAAGGTTGCTGCTTGGGAAGCTAAAGTTTTCCCAGACGGCATAAGCGAAAAAGGGCAAGAAGAGGTCTATAACCTTGTTCTATTAGCCCCTAATGTACACGCAATGTGGGGGCAAGGGCTATTTGCTCTAAAACCAATCTCCGAATCAGATGACAAGAAAACGATAATAGTCCAATTCTTTTGGCAGACGAAGCAAAAAAACTCTTTCCCAACAATCTCTCTTACAACTCAACCACACTCTACCAAAGGCCTCGAACAGTTCACAGGAGCGCACGGAGGCTCTATATGGTTACATGATAAAAACAAAAAACAAATTCAATCTGGCGATTCCTTCGAGCTTAATACGGACGATCCAATCAAGAAGCCCTTACCGAGCTTTGAGCTCCTCGAGTTACAATGGTTCCTTCAGCGCGTGCAAGGAATGGCAGGTGCTGCTGACGTTGATTGGGAGGAGCCTTGGCTAGACACGGACTCAGACTCAGATTACGCAGTTGAGGAGGTTCCTGGTCTTGCATTTGATGATAACGTTGAGGAGTTGTCCTTGCTTTCCTCTCAGCCGCTATCTTCTCCACCCAGTCATATACATGATAATAACTCAAACCTTCCAATGCACCCCAAGCATCAGGAGGCAGAAGGAGTGGGAGCTGGAGAAGGAGATGGAGCTGGAGAAGAAGAGACTTTGATATATAGCATAAACAAGGATATTGGGCACGAGCTTTTGCGGATATTTTAAATAGCTCACTTGGTTGCTAGCTTAATTTAAGGAATTCTACAAAAGATACTGCTGAAAACAAAAGCCTAATCACTAACATTAAGAAAATCATAGGATACTGTAATATGGGGAGGTAGCAGAAATGTTCTGGCATTAGTATACTGCTCTATCTACAAAAGAAGTATCCATGCAATCCTAGAGTGGAGTTTCAATGACGACAAGCCGAATGAGCAAAAATCTCGATAACACATCTTATCTGCGCCCTAATCCCAAAAGAATCCCTTAATATACAACGAAGACCGAGGAATTATAAAAAGGGATCTCTAAGACAAGATTTGGAAAGACAGTGCCCACAGATAATAACATTGTACCCCTTCTTGAACGACTTTTGGTACAATTCCCCGACCCGGCCTTCTGGAGGCATGACATCGTACATGCTCAACATCACTCTACACTCTCTTTCATCACCGTCCCGGACTGATTCGATAGATTAGTAGTTGGATCCTCCGGCATGGCCACCGTTCTGCCTTCCTCCGTAGCCACCACCACGATCTCCTCCGTAGTTACTACCACGGTCTCCTCCAAAGCCTCCGCCTTGCCTACCACCACTGGCTTGTCCCCCTCCATATCCGCCTTGCCTAATACCGTCATTATATCGGTCCGCTCTGCTGCCACTGTAATCAAGCCTCAATGCACGACCATAGATCTCCTTTCCTTGAAGGGTCTCCATAGCCTTTGCCGCACTCTCAGCATCGACGAAATCGGCATGTGCGAAACCCCTAGGTTGACCAGTCCGACGATCAACCGCAACACGGACATCAAGAACATTTTTGATTTCTCGGAAAAGTTTGTTGAGATCCACATCCGACATTTCAAAAGCAAGGTTACCGATGAAGAGGGTTCTGGATGGAGGATTCTTGAGTCCTTGCTTGTAGTTCAGGCTCTGATAGTTCACGATAAGACGGCGACCCTCCAAAATAGTTTGATTCTTGGCTTTGATGGCAGCTGTAGCGGATTCAACGTTGTCGAATCGAACATATCCAAATCTATGAAGCAATTAGCTCAATAGACAATGTAAAAGGATGGACGGACTGACCCTTTGCTCAAACCCCGAGCATCAGAAGCGACGGTGGCCGATTTGATGGTTCCAAATTGCGAGAATTCCCTCTGCAAATCGGCGTCGGTGATATCGAAGAGAAGATTTCCAATGTAGATACTTGGGCCGGGTGCAAGATTAGGGGGACCGAGATTTTGTTGGCTGGCAGCAAACCCACCGACAGCAGCGTCCTCTCCATGCTGATGCGGTGGTCTGTCTACGGCTTCGCCCGCATCGTGTGATGATGCAAACTCGCTGGCAGAATCAATGGCTGACTGAACAGAGTTGCCTTCGTCATCGGCAGAGTCCTCCAACGAAGATAGCTCTTCCGAATTGGCATCACCACTAGTAAAACGCTTGAAGACTGAAGGAGATATCCCAGTTTGTACTGCTTTTGAGCGGAGGACGAAGGTAGAAGAAGTGGTGATGGCACGGGGTGTAGAGACAAAGGAGGCGGATGCAGCGCGCAGAGCTGCGCGGCGGATGAGATGCCTTGAAGATCTTAGCTCATTCGAAAGCAATTATTGGACAGAATGATGAGCAGATATTACTTACATGGTTGCGGATGGTTCGAAGAGAATGTCGAGTGGAAAGGGGTCTCGAGATGATGAATTGAAGAGGTGATAAAGGGTCGAAATTATTTTTTCAGGAAGCTTTTTCTCGACGATGGCCTACTCGCGCTAGATTCAGCCTAGTCCGTTTTTGGCCATCACGTCCTTTTTTGGGGGGCCCATAATAAAATCTAGCGAAAAAGGATAGGGAAACGACCAGATTGTCTTCCAGAATAATATATTTCTCAGCCCAGAGACGCACGAGGGCGAGCACTTTGAAGAGTTCACGGTTTGGCCTGAGCTCATACTCCCTTGTCAGTCCCGTAAGCGGTTTGATGAAAGGTTTTTTGTAGGTCTTTTTTACAACGTCTCAAGATATATCCCCCAAATTGCACATAAAAAAAATAGCTTTGTATTCATATTTTTCTCAAGTTGATCGATGAATTGCATACACGTACACTTCCGATTCCGTTCCAAATGAATACAGTAGACTTATAGGCGGCTCATCAAGCAGAGCATGTTGCCCCTTTCCACAACGAGAGGCCCCTCTCACGCAAGCCCTAACCAGAATCCTGTGACGGCCACAGAAGCTAGCCAACAGGATAAGGCATTGAGACTGAGCAGTAATCGGCGCCTAGGTTTGTCGTCAGGGGCGGGTATAACCATCTAGTCCATGAACCTCCTATCCATCCTTCCTTAATTTTTCTTTCCAAACCAACGTACAAGAGGTCAAAAAATGTCCCATCCCTAGTCATGCAATTCGACCATCCCCATATCGTGCCACATTTTGAGCAAGAAAATAGCCCGCCCATTACCCAAGAAGAGAAAAGAACGGGGCAAGGTCGCCATTTATAAATCAAAACAAAGTTAATTGGTATCAAAAAAGCCACAATGATTCCAGGAAGGAAAATAAGCCAGGGCCGTACGCCGATTTTTTCTAATAACACAACACCCATTGACAGACCAGATACGCCGTTCTGGTCGTCATGAACGCGTCTTCTGCAAGAGGCGTTACAATATGGCTTTAGGAAAGCGGAGTAATATTTTCCAAGAGTTAAAAAAAAAAAAAATTTGACAACGTCGAGGAGTTGAGCACAAAAACGATGAAAAGTGCGACACAAGGTAGATCGTCTCATTTGTGTTAAGTTAATATCGTTCGCCAGGGAAACCATTGACACGAGGAGCTTCGGATTGATACTGAACGCCGCTCATGGATTCCGAAGGCGCCGGCCCACTGATAGTTGCCCTCAGCGGCGGGAGTTGCTCTTGTCGAACTGGGTTCGGGAAAGCTTCAGGGCGATTCTGTCTCGCATATGGATCATTACTATAGGCATCCATGGCGGTCGGTGGCTGAGCCGCGTGCATGTAACCGTTCGGATGACCTGCATGATGACCCGGATGACCTGCAACGTGAGATAATTCAGCGCGGAGGTGATGATTCTCTTGCCGCAGGGTGTGGGTCTCCTGGCGGCTACTCTCAAGCTCTGACCGTGTTACCTGGAGATCATGACTGATAGTTCTAATCTCCTTCGCCTGGGCATGGTGTTGCTCAATCGCTATATGTTCATATTAGTATGCTCTTCTCTTCATACGCCATTCACGCAAACGCGAGAGAGAGATATACGAACATCTTGAGAGGATTTCCCACTTGCTCGCCTTCGGACCACGTTGTTGCGGTAGAAGGTCCCGTAGATTGTCGAAGAGTTCCTTCATCTCTGTCCGCCGCTTCCTCTCGGCCAGTTTGTGGCTGACGCGGAGCTCCGGGGTTCGAGAGTATGGCTGGCTGGACCCCGGCGAACTGCCCTCATTGCCCTGGATGTCGCCCAACTGACGATTCTGCAAACTATGGTGATGGGTTTGTAACTCCGACGACGCCCGGGACAAATAATCCATGGGCATCCCATCTTCAAGACGACGTTGACCCGCAGGAAGTCTTGATTCGGTGGTATACTGACTGCTCGCGATCGAGTCCGCCAGACTGCTCCGGCGGGAGTCCAAGAACGACATGCCCTGACGGTTATCGTTCTCGGCGCTCGGCCGTGCCGCTGAGGGCAACCGTTGCACCTCCTCCTCGGGGAACGCCCATGCCTGGCCTTTCGTCGGTTCCGGAGCGCGCGCAATATTGCCCACCGCCGGTCCCGTAATCAAGGGGGCGGTCCGGGACAGCTTGGGGGAGATGGTCTCCGGGAGCCGCTGTGCGTTTGGGTCATACCCATTCGAAAACCGCGGGTACGAATTCCGATCCGTGACGCTCCCCGGGTTGCGCTGGTGTGCCAGCGAGCTCTGAATTGACGTTGTCGATTGATTATTACTCGCATATGGCGAGCCCGCCAGCTTCAAGTTCTCGAACCCCCCGCCGAGTCTACTATCGACACTCTCCCGCCGCGAGGATGGATCGCCGGCGATGGACAATTCGTAGGATTGGCGATCGAGTCTCCGCAACATCGACTGGTCTGTGATGGCCGACGAGGGCGAGACCATCGAAGCGACACTCATCCCACCCGACACTGGGGAGTTCAGCGTCTGGCTGTTCGCCGCGATGGGTGACGGGGTATTGTCGGCATAGGAAGATTGATAGCCGGCAGAGGATGGCGAAAGAACATTCATGCCATGGTGGGAAGAAGTTGAATTGTCTACACACGAATGAATATGAGCCTCGAGTCCACCGCATTGCGGGGGGGGGGGCGCAAACCACCCGATCACTTACGCTTGCTCGAGGGAGCCGTAGAGAAATAGGCCGAGTCCCGACTCTCTTCTGGCTGGTTCATCACGCCTGCCAGGCCCGCAGGCAACTTCGTGGATATGGGACGAGTCTGGTCCATGGTTGCGACGATGATGGCGCGGGCTCGAATGTCGCGGCCGGAGACGATCAGAGAAAGGACGACGACACCGTCTGGCGAAACGAGAGCAGCCGCAGAGATGTGTGTTGCTACGAATGTTGAACCCACGTCGTCTCTGGAGGCGATTGAGCCGTGACAGCGACTGGAGGTGAGATTCTTTCCTCGCACGCCAGGGTGCGCAGAGAAGGGAGAGGGAGGGGGGGGGGGGGGGAGCACGGGTAGGAGGTCGTTCGCTGCGGGCTTCGGTGCAGGATTCGACTCCCTTCTCCCAGCCTATGACACGCCTAGCTGAAGTGGAAGGTGGAAGGGTGGCCGAGCGAGTAAGTAATTAGGCCGACCGCCAAAGACAACCAAATAGTACAAATAATGATAATAATAATAATAATAATAATGATAATAATAATGATGATAATAAAATGATGATAATAATAAGAACGACAAAACGACAAGAATGACAATAATAATAATAATAGGGCAAGGGTATAACATGCAGGCCCCGCAGCAGCTGAATCGAAAGCAGCTGTTGCTTTGGCTTTGGCTTTTGGTTTTGGCTTTGGCTTTGGCTTTGGCTTTAGGGCTCCTGCTCCTGTTTCTGCTCTGGCGCCTGCTCCTGGCGTGCCGGGCCTGACTGCTCCTGGGGCGGTGTCCAAAGTCGAAGGGCACGGTGGTTGGTGGTGGTGGTTGGTGGTGGTTGGTGGTGGTTGGTGGTGGTGCGGAGGGAGAAGTACGACGAGGCGGCACAGTCGTCGT